>QEWY01001347.1:0-157240 GCA_006503575.1 Baylisascaris schroederi
CACAAAAGACATTCTGTGGAGTTTGATCTCTTAGCAGTGGCTAATCGCGCTTTTCCACTTCTAATGCGACCATAAAACTGCATCGCACCTCCTTCAATGTTAACGTTCCAATTACACAGGTAATACGCAGCTCCCTCTTTTAGATATCAGATCGCGGCAGTAATACAGTACCTGAAGTATTCCACGTAATGTTCACCAAAATCAGAAAGAGGTGGGAAATTGTGACAAAGTGAATGACACCTTTGTGCTTTTGCAGTTTAGTTGTCATAGCGCTTTCGAAATTTGTGCAATGTTTCGGAGAGTTTCATAAATTGCGAACAAGTAGGAAAACATAAAGAATGCTATATTCGCCCTTCAACTGATGCGATATCTCACAGTTCTTCTATAAAGATTGTTTTCGATCCAAGCAGCGGTAAAATTCAGTCCGACCGGGCGTGAAATTAAATGTTAAAATATGGCGCTTAAATAACAAACCTTGTTAGTGTTAAGTTCTTATATACCTCAATTTACATATATACAACTCGAAAAAAGCTGTAAGAGACCGTTCCACAGTGTCGATTATACGTATCAGATGGAGTTATGTTGGCTCCTATCGTTCTCACATTCAAAATACAGAAAAACACGAAAACACAAACTCACGAGGGTGTCTACACACATATATGGGAAAGACACACACAAGTACACATGTACCCGTGCATGTACAACGACAAACACAAACAAGCGTTGTGAAAAAAGCAGACCAGGCAGCAAGGCAATGCTGTATTCTATGGGCTATTGCAAATTACCACTTGCTAGCTCGTTACGGTGATGTTCCGTCCATTCGTGCGTATAGACGTGACTGCTGAGGCATCTGCTCATCTAGTACATTTAATCTGGGAATAAGCGGTGCCAGAAATACGATTCTTTGCACGACCGCAACTTACACCACAAGGTGATCTTCTACCGTCTCCAACTTGAACCATCAACTCCGAAAGGAGTTAGGTCACCTGAGGCATCGAAAGCCTCTCTGAATTTTGTGATCGGTTCGATTTTCATCTTACACCAGTCATGTTGCAAAATAAAGGGGTATGAGCGGTAAAATGAGTTGAAACGTTAATGCATAGCTCGCATATCTTGTTACTTAACGGCAAATCATGAGGGCATTTGGTCTCACCGGCGCAGTTGTAAGGACACATTTCATGCTACTTCCTTTAGCAGGCTTCTCTATCTATTGCATCTTACTTCTTTAACAGCATCTTAATGAGAACTTTTCCAGCAGTTTTGAGCTTGTAAAAGAATGAAATTATTTCAGAGAGCATAATTTATAAACATTCGAATTGCTCACAAAGTTTTACAAAAGTTTATAAACGTTTAAAAAACAAACGATCTATGCAAAATGATTTCATATGTCCAAATAAGTTGTAAAAGATACTCTGCAAGTTTTATAAAAACAAACCGATCATGTTGAAAGATTTCATCGTTTTCAGTGGCGCAGATTTCTTCACAAAACAAAAACAGAACCTTCTGCTTACTTTCCTTTTTCATTTCCTCTTGAGTGGAAGCCGTATTAAGAACGTCAATTGACGTAGAATGACGGTATGGTTACTGTACATGCCGCATAAATGGTTTCTTGCACAAATTGAGGCTAGAAAAGAATAGCTAAGTGAAATTACTGTTAATGAAAGGTGTTCACATGTGGAAAGTAGTGTCATTATTGTAGTCGTTGTTACAGAGAAACTTCTGAAGTGTTTCCTTTTATTTTCGAATAAACCATTTTGCGAATGCAAGCAAAAAAAAAAGAATGAAATTCACAAATGCATAGATGCTCGAAACTCTGCAAACAACAAACTACATCCAAGAAGAGGCAAGCTGGAAAACGACGTTTTTGAATGCTTGAGAATGCTCATTCAGGGCATACCGAACTAACCAAATATTTAAAGAAACAACTATTACATTGAACACCACTCAAATTTCTTCTGTTGACATTGTACGAGATCGTTAGACTTGGAAATCGAGTAATGAGAAGCTCATCAAAATTTGAATGCGTCGATTGTACTGTTGACATTATACTTAAAATCGAGTAAAATTTGAAAATCAAATTTTGAAAACTTTTAATATCAATACCGGAACTACCAGTTTAATTACCCAAGTTTAGATGTGACAGAATTAGACGACGACATGAACAACTGAAGTTATGAATCACTGCTCTTTCTCAGAGCTTTTTTTTTTGCAGCCGCCTCGCTAAGCATAGATAACAACGTTCAAACGTTCAGGCGAAACATGTTATAGGGGTGACTGTACTGCTCTTCGAAGTGTGCAGATATCTGCAAATGAATGACACCAACTACCATCATACTGCAACCCGGAAAGTGCGCAAAATAATTTTCTCTCTCACATATTTAAATAAAACTTGCGCCACCTCTTCGCTATTGAATAATGACGCGCAGGAAGCATAGAAGAAATCAAAGATGCCGTAAAATGCAAATGTGTTTACATCAAATATGCATCAGCAAATTTCTGGAGCAACACGATCAGCTACAAAAGCAACAGGTACAACAAAAATAAGTGAAATAAATTAGCAAATCGTATACTACAAAACATCTCTTATGCCATTTACAATCATTCTACAAATGTGCCGGTTCGCCGGTGCGTTTGCCGCCGGAAATTGAGGTGAACCCGAATGATGAAGTATGGTTAACCCGATGATGGTGGGGATTCTAGATGTAAATTCGGGTTACAGTAATCACTTGCACTATTATAAATGACTATCCCCTCAACAAAAAACCTGAACGGTAAACGGTAAAAGATTCTGGTGCAACTGAATGCCAACTCACAGCGCGATATTCATCTTAACATTCGTCATGAGGGACGTTTTGCCTTGAAAGTAGAAAAAAGAACGAACGAATAACACCAAGGAGAGAGGTAGTTCATATGCATGGACTCGATGAGAGTGGCATGTGGAAACTTTTCAACTCAATTTACCGGTGCGCGAATACCATCAATCGAGTTATTTGGAGATCAGTTGTGTTTACTTGAAGAGCGCAAAAACTTTCGCACCAGCTCCCTCGACCATACTACCCATATTGCTGACAGCCTGAGTGGCGTTGCCGATAAGGGCGTGATTGCTGGTGGAGCTTGTTCCCGCACTGTTTTCACTCAATGCACAATTTGCCTCTTCGAGTTGGAGTCGTCGCGTTATCGACTGATAGATCTTGCTGTTGATACGCTCGTCGTCGATGCCGTGTAACTCGAAATCCGAGTAGATTTTCTACAAATATGTTTTTTGACGGATTTCTAGTGACATTCACCTACAATCTTCAATTAGTAGAATAAGTTACCTCCTGCACAGTTGTTTTCTGATTGAAGATCGAGGAAAACTCAGCAACATAAAAACGTTGACCTTTTATCAAACGTTCTATCGGAATGGGGAAATATTTCAAGAGTGTGACAATAATTTGTGACAGCTTTCCATAAACACTATGGAATTCTAGCTGAGAACGACAATTCCAAGGCAATTAATCTCACGCAATCTCTCAGGATGGTTACAGTGCTAAATTATCCAACAATTTGTAAAAGAATAAAGGAAATAGTAGAGAATAATCGAAACTTGTGCTGTTGAAACTTCATTGAAGTACAGTTGTCCAAACAAAATATCTTCACGCTAAGTCAGTAATAGCTGGTAAAATGTCGGAAGAGTTTATATCGATTGCTGCCATATTCTAATATCGTGAAATATTACTGCATAATAACAACGGTTGCAACCTCACACTTCAGCTGTTTGTTTGATCAACTAAGTTTGAACGCTGCTATTGAATTCAATGTGAACATATGTGTTATTCTGCATGTAGGGCAGAACAGTCAAACGGGCGAATGCAAAAGATAAGAACTAGGCAAAATTAACGCCTTATAACGGCTGATTAAGCGATGGACAATGCATGCCCTAAAATACAAATACACTTGTGTTAAATTAGCAAATCTGCACCCCTTCCTCCCGCCCCCTCCCCCTCCATTACAATCTTGACGAGATCTCATCGGAGTTCTCGCTAAAAGCTCAACTCCGATGAAACGAATTTTGAAATTGATTAGCAGCAAACTCGGTTATCGTTCTCACTTAGATCCAATGACAGTCCGCAGTTTGAACTGCACAACTCCCTGTGTGGGCCAAACGAGCGAACCGAGGCTTGTGGGCAACCGTTATCTGCACTACGGTCGAAACCTGAATCTGAACCCGTCGAAGAAGTCTTAAACACGTCAAAAAATAGCACAATGGAAACACACGAGTGCTTATTTTTATCTTCGGTTTTCATCATCCGATGATGAAATGAGACAACTGAATGTATATTATCTGTAGCGAGCGATGTGAAGCACTTAGGTTTTTTGGGCACAACGAAAAACATGGTACTTTTAGCTATATGCTAATTTCTGCATCATTCAGTGCCCAGAAATATTCGATCCGTTTAGCAGAAACACAAATGCTAAGTGTGTTCAAACTAGCTCGATAAACTTTTCCATTTTACTAATGACAGTTGAAATCAAGATAAAATTGCAATGCTTCTAGCATTCCCGAGTAATCTTGAAAGGCGAGAACAATCGTGGCATCGAAACTTTTGCGCTGCTCTGAGCTCAAGTGATAGTGATAACCGAGCATGCTTACTTAATACATAATAGTTCCATTTTTTCCTCACGCCTCATCTCTCCAACATGTCATCCAACAGAGTTGATCACCATCGTCACGATGTTTGATTTTGGCACGTGCATATTTCGTAAGCTGTTTCGTAAGAACAGAGGAAAGAAAAGCTATAACAGCTGAAGTTAACATCAATATCAGTAGTGATGTTTGTTTTAAAGATTATTTAAGAGATGTCGGCGTAACAATGCATGCGGCACACCTTCACGATGAACAAAAGGCACGTAAGTTGATAAGGAGAAAGCGATTGCTGTAACCGCTCGGTGAGCCATTCGTTTATCATCTTCATTTGACCATCATACCAATGCTGAAATTATTAAACATACTGGTGAATTTAACAAGGTATTCTCACAACAGTTCCTAAAAAAAATTCTCACAAGAGTCGTTACGATTCCGAGTTCCGGAAAAGAATTCCAAAGAATGACCAATCCACAAGGCTAACACATTCCAGCAATTTTATAAAATACGACAACTGCGACAACAGATTTCCAAAATTGTCTAGTTTAGGACTGAGTCTGGGTCTAAAAAGTTCGCGAAAGCAAATAACTGGCAATGTGTACCAGGGGCACTGCTATAATAAGGACTTTTTCGGCTTCACTGACCGAATTGACAGACTTTAGAAGTTTCTAGACAAGCAGAAAATTGGTGGCATGACATGTCCTTCTGCATTTCACTCATGTTATCGCGCAAGGTGACAAATAGCAACAAAAAGTTGAAGATGCAAAACTATGCGCCTTTATGTTTTGAATGGTCTTACTGCTGCTAGGACTGCGTCACGAACTTTAGTTCAGATATACGTTCGACCGCTATACGATAGGAATAAAAATGGAGTAAAATGCGCGCAAACTTTCTGCTATTCTTAAATGGATACAACATAGTAATGGTAATCCAGCGACCGAAATTTGACTACAAACCGGAACTTCGCTAGTCTTTTCTTAACAATCCCAAAGCAGTTTTTTTTTTTTTGATAGCAGCTAAAACCTGTTGCAAACGAGTACTTCCGATCAGTGAATGACTGCTAGTATTTCCTAAGCAAGTTTTGCTTTCAAATGAAAGTCAGTTATGAGAGAATATTTCTACTGATCAGCCGGCGAACAAAACTTCGTATTTTTCACACGTAGGAAAGTAGCACGAAGTGCATTTGAATGCACTGAGCGCTTTAAATGCAGAAACAGGCTTAGCTCCTTATAAAGAATGAAACGTACCTCGAAGAGAGCGTTTACCCACAGTTCATCGACAACAACTTGACGTAGCTGCTCGGTGCATGCGCGCATGAACGTCACGTATGAGTGACCAATATGACCCGAATTCTGGGATTGTGCTGCAGTCGGCTTCTGCAAAACTTCCACTTCATCTTTTGGCATATGCTATCACCAATAAGCAAATCATAAGCTTTCCCAACCGCTGTAGGTGATGAGGCGGGTAGGGGAGGGTCAAGAAATACCGCTGAAGATGAGCGAAAAAGTAAAAAGGACGGTAAAAGAAAGATAAGACCAAATGCGCGATGGCGCGACGTGTGCGTTTATATCTCGACTAATCAGGCTCAAGGATTTTGCAAATATATAAAAGGAGCGGAAAAAAATGCCCAGTGATGCATTCTTATATGAAACTCAACTTTTACATATCATATCCTGTAACAAAAACAGATTATAAGGTTGCCCTTGCATAATTAAATTATAAATTTTTTGGCTCCTTCAAGCTTCAAAGATGACACGGGATCATCATTTCTATTGGAATGGGTATGACTCGCTAACATATAGATTTAATGACGGTCATTAAATTTTATCATTACATCTTCCAATCGGAACAATTGGGTAGGTAAGAATGCACAAACATACACGCACAGATATGATGGCGCTACAATTCATTCTGCGAAATTTTGCAGACGGAAGAACGGAACGGAGAACGGAGTTCGTGAAAATGAGAGTGCCGTATAGGAACAATTCTTGGGTTATCAAAATCTGACTCTCGAAAAGTGGAAATGGAGATTCGCTCGATACCATGGGAGATAGAATAGCACTGTAGTTAAATTACTGTTGGAGAGGTAGAACTTGAAAAAACTACCGTTTCAGCGAGAAATTGGACAGCGTTCTGATATGCCAATCAACAGCCAACAGCAGACTCGGAAAAACATTTAGAGAGCAGAGAGTCCAGAGAATTCAAGAAAAATGAGAAAAAAAGGAAATGAAACTGAAGAGTAACTGGAGACGATTTAGTAGTTCCAGCAGAAATTGTCCGCTTAAATTCATTGCCTTGTTTGAAATCTTTGAGTCATCGGGCACTTTTCAAAATCATTGAGCACTTTTCAACAAATTCACTCAGCTAAATCTTTTCTATGATATTTACAAATTTGTACATAGCGGCCACCTAGCTGTCACGCAAAAAGACGCAGCTTTGGCTGGCGATCCGTACAGCATGTAGCCACATTTCAAATCAACTATTGAGAATTGCTGCCTCTTTTTTCGTGAGTGGTTCAGCAGCTGGAAGGTTGGTAGGCAGAACTTAGCTTTCGGGAATGTATTGCACTATTTAGCATCGCATACTTGAGCCAGCAATATATTGGTAACTTCATGCCTCCTCCTATAGCGTACGCTCTTCATGTTGGATTTCATCTCATACTTAAATAACCATCCACCTTTTGCCTACCATAAAACAGAAAAGTTTAAAGAACTACGTCTGTACACATAAATCGAGACCCACAACTTGACTCTCACATCGGTAAGCCCAACCGCACAAAATACTGTCTAGATTCATGAGTCGCAAGGAAATTAAGCAGTGAGGCCTCACTTAGAATTTTTGAGACGAGCAAAATTAATGATCATATGAAAATTTTATGCGTCAGTTTTGTCTGGTGCTATGATCTCAGAAAGTGCTTCAATTGCTGCTTTTTTCGTTTAGCTAATGACGTTGTGAGCAGCATATTTCTCTCGTTTCTTCTCACTTTCCACTTTGCTGTTCAGTGATCGTTTTTTTTTCAAATGCAACAGTATGCGCCCAATCTTTTCCCTATCAATGTGGTGTGAAAATTTGTGTTCATACTAAGCATCGATTTGCCTTTAATTCCGTTCGTTTGCTGTTTTCTTTACTCAATGGGCTCGTTCAAACACGTTCGCTTCATTGCTGCTTATCTTCTGCAGCAGTGGTGTTTTGAAGTTTCATTATAACGTTTTATGAATGCAATAATAATCATAATGTCATTCAAGGATGCTCGTTATAGTAACTCAATGTAACATTTTTCGTTTGTCTAAAATACACTACCACATGCTTTTTATTAACTTCAGTTGCGACAAATGCTCGAAAAACCTTGAATAATGCATTCGCCACTGCGTTGGGAGGGACGACCTCCATTAAACACAGTCGCCATTAAACATTCACAACTTTAACTCTGGTGTTCGTTATCTTCAAACTTCGGGCAGACATATACGTCTACATGGATTTGTGGGAACAAATTTGCACAAGCACAGAAAAAAAAAAGAAGAAAAAACGTCATTCCCATCGATCAGTTGGTTGTGCAATTTTCTGAACAGAAAAATTTTATTTGTTTTGATGGCTGAACAAATCTCACTTGCAAATTATACACCATATTTAATTGCCAGGGATACCAGATCAATCGGCACAAGTCCTACCCGCCGAACTTTATCTGAGATTTCCTAGCTGGCTAATTGGAAATAACAACAGAACGACAGTAACACACAGATATGGCATCGTTTCGTGAAATGGTAGATTTAATGCGTATTCACAGAAAAAAGACGGAAAATTGATGTTCTCAAGTCTCAGTGTAGTAGAAAAATATTTGAAATGAAAAGAATTTGGCGATACAACTATAAATCGGTATATTAAAAGAAGGAAATTAAAAACTGAAAGCATGTTGCGACTGCATGCAACTCCTTTAGTTCGTTGAAACGTAATAGGCATCAAAGCAAATTGTCACTGCGTGCGTTTGCTGCGCTAATATCTGGTGACGTAAACACATTAACAGTCCATAACATGTTCCTATACATGAGTGGCCTAATACTGTTCTTTCACACTGCTACCAGCCATATATTGCTATATCGTCCCTCTTCAAAAATGTGCTCTTATTACTCTTGGTTATTCATGAAACTGATAAAATCTGCGAGAGCCGTTGTTTGGGCATAGCCAGGTGTGAACGATTTGTTAGTTCTTGCTTTACTCCGCTGAATAGTGATATCAAAAAACATTAAATTTATACAAATCATTTGTGTCTTAGCAATAACGTCGGCACCAAAAACAGTTATTTCCTGCAGAGAACTAGACTTTGTAGCTTAGTGTTTTTCATCTCTTTATAAAGGCTTAGTTTGAAGTTATGGAAGAAAGACACTAGATAGTGCCATATAATCAAATGACTAAATTATTCAATCGCTCAAGTGAATGAATAGGAAATATCGCATACCGGAGTTGCAGGAGCTGATGGAGCCGAACCGGTTAAATGCGCAATTCCCTGATCGCCAACAATATTCTTCATCCTGTTGAATATTGAGGTCGGTTTTGGCTATAAAATATTTCAATTTCGTTCGGTGCACTGGAAGCGATTTCAGTCTGAGCGGGATAACGAAATTCGACAGTAATATCTCGCGCATAAATCGTTGCAAAGGAGGAAAAATTCAGCTCAACCCTAATCATGCTCGATCAAAGCTCAGAAAAGTTCTCCTGAGTTCAGTAAACTTCCCGTGTTAATCTTTGATTTAGATGTGCGATATTTCTGCTTCCCTTCCACCATGGTCATGGCCATGATCGCATATGATTAGTTGAGGGGATAATAAACCTCCTACTCGCCGAATGAATACAATCTTCGAAAATGGAATGAGCTAGAAATTACTAATGAAAAATGAAGACGATAAATACCAGGCCCCTCTTTCTCTCCCATTCCAACCCAATATTGCTTAGGTCTGTTGCTTAGCGAATTCGACTTGCTCACGAAATAAGGGTAACGAAGTGTCAACTTTTGAACCTTAGAGATAGAGCTGATGATGGCTAAGGAAATGTGACCAACAACAGCATTCTATCATCTAAATGCCCATGCTAACCTTATTAGTAAAACAATAACAACGGCAAACTGCGTACCGCGATTGATAGTAATGCTCCGATAGGATTTCCTTCGTCATAACGTGCCAACTTCGATAATACGTACTCCAAAACTGCTAATAACTGAAATAGATATTAGTGAGCTGTTGCTTTGTCGATCTCTACATTTCAAAGTCACTCTCAAAAAGTAGGAACGGAGGAATATCTGAACAAACGGCTCTATTCTATCCTCAGCAATAAAATTTTCGTCTAGCACTTGCTTCTTTCCGTTTTCCGCTTCAAAAGTTCTTGAGTTCCCAGCCAAACCTCCAATATTTCTTCCAATTTCACAGTTTTCAGTGCATAACTGAACCCTTGACGCCAAGCGGAGCAGAAAAAACAAAATCATAGCATAAATTCTAAGCGTGCAGCAAACTTAGGTCGGCTGAGTCTGTTGGGCCGACCAATTTTTAACCATGGTCCTGCAGATGCTCAACTCAAATAATGAGCAAGGAAAACCAGGACCCTGAAGGTGGTCTAATGTGCACAAAATAAGAACGCATGAAATAAGTTTTTTCCTGACACTAATATTGTAAAAAGGAAGGTGAATGTGACACAACTTTTGCTTGAGTTTACATTCCGAGGATATTTAGCACGGTTTCGACAGTGATTGTTTTTTGGGTCATACGCACACAAGGTAAAAATGACCTGTCATCTACTACTGAACCTAGCTGATAGTGTTCGAGAATAGAATCATCGCCAAAGAACTCGCTAGAAACTGGCAAAAAAGACCTTATGCAACAGGCAGGCATAAACAGTAACGTTCATAGGCAGGCTTTCAATCTTCAGTTTAAAAACATCTCTTCGCATTTCGATCCTCGAAACGAATCCAGAAGTCACCCGTAGTTCCAATTCTACGATGATCCAGCTGGCAATAACGCATTCTTCTTGCGTTTGCTAGGAAAGGTACATAAAAAAAAGCTATTTTTTGCCTCCCCTGCTCTTGAATGGATATTTCAATTAGATCGTAATGGAACATTCAATACGCATTGACAATCTTTTGAATATAACCACTGCATAAAAGAGATTACAAACCTTATCATGTATACAAGTCTCCATATCCCGTAGCATTGTTTCCAATGTTTCGTCCAACTTTGATTGATATTTATACTGCAATTTGTGAAGATTACGCTCTTTGCTATGCACTGCTGATAAATTGTATTTCCAAGGCTGTTTTTCATTGTAAAGAGAGCGACACAAGTGATATACGTTTACAACATCCAACGTCTGACGTTCGTTTGATGATAGATAGTGTTTACAGGCTGTGTAATTTCTATGGGTTTCGTATGTTTGTGTGTGTGTCTGTGTGTAGAAGTGTTCTTGTATACAACGACTGCCTTAACTTTATTTCCTAGCCCACCATGATGAAAATGCTGCCGTTTCTCATTCATCTTCATTGAACCGAGCTCTACGCTAACTGACGACACTAGTGTCCACAACGTTTCGGCTATTCGGTTACTTTTAAAGCAATTGATAGAATTTGCCGTAATTACTGATGGTAATGTGAGGACAACCGAACCAATAGCGATAATTTGGTTTTGGTGACAATCAGCCAGCGGGGTTAGAAAGAGTGAAGGAAGTGAGCGTCAAATGAAAGCATAATTGCTGATTTGCTACCAAACACTTTCTAGTGCAGCCTGCAAAACAAGCTGCTAATTGAAAAAAAGTTTGAATTTGGGCGTTCCCGTCAACAAAATGTTCGAGAGAGTGTTGTTTCAAAACCTGCATGACATCATCTGCGGCGAAATTGCATACCAGTAATTGAAGGATGATCTGATTTCTGCATCTTTTCTTGTCTTTTTGAGGAACTGCAGAAAGCATAGGACCTCAACCAGAACTATACTTTCCTCTATCCCCTTTATATTAATGATAAGAGAAAAATCTCAACTTCCTTTGAATATTCCTTATTTTCTAATCTTTTGCCCGCTGCGACAACGCATAAATAAATTTATACATTTTTATTCGGCATATTTGTGTACTTTCCACTGCAAGTTCAATTCTCGATATCTGTCAGAATGTAACGTACTCCTTCGCCTTTGGATAATCTGATTATGCCAGTTGCAATGATAGCTCTACTTAGATAAATACAGGGTTAGACGAATTCATTCACACAAACTGGAAGAAATTTAAGCACTATTAGACAATCAACTGAAAACGCTTGCCAAAATTGAAAATAGATACCTCTCCGGAATCGATAGTCAACTTAGTGGCGCGTGATTTCGATGAAAATATGACGTTGATCATAACGCAAACTTCCGAAGGCAGTACATAATCAGTGGATTTTCGTGCCCGTTGCATAAACCCATCGAAGCATTGGTAGGTGCTGGAATTCAGAACATAACTTAGAACAGATCCGAAAACTGTACACTTTTAGCATTTATTATGAAGTTGCTCGGCTCAGACAGTCAACACAATGCCGAAAACGACCCAAGATGAACAGACGTATCGTTGCACGGTACAGTGGTTCTGCTAAGATGGGGGGGGGGGGGGGGGGGGGGGGGCAGGAGGGAAGGAGTTGAGAGAGGATGTAGGGAGACATGTGTGAGGAGTAGATAGAAGGGAGCTGAGGAGGACAGATGTTTTTTTTTCCACTTCGCGAGCAGATACTGTGCCCGCACGAGTGGTCCACCCTAGCGATCGCGGAGATGTAGTGGACTTTCGAAAAAAAGGAGAATAGAGAGCTGAGTAAAAATTCATGGTGAATGGACCTTCTCATTCGTTCTATGATACTCTCGAAGTCAGATAGCCTGCGGTGTCTTTATACTCTCGAGTATACTAAGACAGTGAGAGTAAATTTTCCACGAATGCAAAAACAGAAGTTGATGGCACTCGACGAATCAACATAAACTGCATGTGTTCAAAGCTAGCACCTTTAGAAACACTTTGAAAGTAATGAAATTTAGAGCAATGATTTCTCTAAAAACATTCATAACGGCTGTTGGCACTTCTTTAGATTAAAGGCACCACATCGTCACCACTGCCGCTAAATATTTTTATCCCTCAAAAACAGCTGCATCTGCACTAAAAATTTATCGGTTGCTGGAAGTGACAAACCTCAAAAGAACTCAACAAATCCAACGTCTCGCCTTCAAGTAACCTCAAGCAACTAAAAATTCAGAACCTTACCAGTTCGCACATTTGCTGATCATCTCGCTTGCCAGCGCTTTCATTCGCACTTGCAAATACTTCGCAAACTCTTCTTCGGGCCAATTCAGATCTTGAACGAATCCCTGTAGAGCATCCAGCTTCCAGTAAATATCCTCGGATGTTGCACAACCATCCCTATGAAAAGCCAACCTCATTAGATTCGTCGTTAGCCCTAGCTGCGCTCGAAAACTTTTCATATTTGCTCTTTTCCAGTAACTTGCATTTTTATTCTTTTTTTGCTTTTTCCCCTGATTACTTTTTTGTTCGTTCATACGTTTTAACAGTGATATATCCAGGTCCACCCCTCTCCTACAGTGCAAGTGGTGCAAATTTTGAACGCATAACAGACTACGTGCTCACAGACATCCCGTTTACAAAAACAGCTAGAAAAAGTAGGTAATTCCCTGGTAATGGTAAAGCTGGATATACTTTTGCAACACAGAATGACCCTAATTAGTAAAGACAATTTTTTGTGTGAGAAACACAACAGAGGAAAGGATGTGATATGAGGAGCAAACGGTTGGAAAGAGGAGTATGCTCACTGCTTTAATGTGTCACTATACGCATGCTCGTAAATAAAATCATTGTGAAGCATATGTTCCTTCAAGAAGAAATTGATGTAAGCAGCACAGCATTATGACCGGAATTAAATGTACCACACCTTGGTATTTCAGCGGCTTTTATATACGAAAGAAAAAAAATATCACAGCAACGTCGTCCGCTTCATACAACGTGTCCTATCCGCTTCGTTTCGAATGGGAAACTGTTGAAGCCAACGGTTGCCAAACTCTGTAGGGTTACAGTGTTCACCGCTTTTTAGCCTCCTATGCCATAATCAGTGTTGAATCTTTAAACGTTACAGAAAATTTGCATACATTTCAAACCGGTGGGATATGTATTTTACACCAATCTGATCAAAAAAAAAAAACAACAATACTTTTAAGCACCCTTTGCATGGGCGCACTGGGTAGTTGAAACATGAATGCACTATTTCACATTTTTTGTTATTTCTCGGCATTTTCTGACGATATATGACTGCATACTGCACCAACCTCTTTCCCACCTCATTTGCAAGGCACGTGATCCGAGGTGAGTGAAGCGAATTCTGAAGCGGAAAACAGTGAAAAGCACGCACGAAAAAAGTTTGCAAACCAGTTTACTCTAGCTCTTCTCCTTGCATCACTTTTCACGGATTTATGCTCCAAATTGGCTTTACTTACCTCCAATCGTTTTGAGCATGGAATAACTTTCAAACAAGCACATATTCAACAGTTTTACCGTAAAAAGCCTATACGGCAGTTTCTGTTGAACAGCGCACTAAATAAGCATATTCGGAGTTATTGTAATGTGAGCTCACTTGCGAAGTTCCCATTTCTCTCTAGCAAAACCTTTGTCGATTGATTGTGAGATCGAATGCTCCATCAGGTCGATATATCGAACAACCAGTGGTGAAAACTGCTGAATCAATTTTGTATGGAAGATACCGTTTTTAAGCGTCGCTGAAAGAATATAATACCTTTTAAATCGAGAAAAATCATTCCGTTCGGAGTGAAATCATCCGACACTGAACACACGACCGAACCATTAAATACTTTAGTATTGGTAAACTCTTTAAAAATCAGATTATTCTGATTTTCACGCATTTTGCAGTGAAATGCGAGCAATAAGGTTGGAAAAGTTTAAATTGCTACTGTTAACTTATGTGATATCGCTCAATCAATGTGTGCAAATCAATAAGCAAACCCCTTGTACGTTTCCAAACGAACTATCTAAATTGCTCGCGCCGCTAACGAGATTATCCATCAGCGGCTCTCAAATCCTAATGCTTCATATCATTTTTTCACTTCAGCACTCATTCCAACAAACGCATACTGCACCTCCCTTAAGTTGGCTATTTCCCAAAAGAAAAACTGTTAAAGATGCCTTTATATATAATCTGATTAGAACGAACGACTCACGTTCGCTGCATAAGAAATCATTGAGCAGCTGAAAGAGCGGAAAGGAATCCCAAGAGTCTTGTGGCTGCACCTCGAGTGCAGCATCGAGATCCACCGAGTAGAGTGACCAGAATATTTCTGAGTGATCGGCGAGAAGATCGCTGAACCAAGCGAATGCCTTCAAGGATAAAGAATGTTTGAAAGGCAGATTAACTGCAAGAAAAGTGCGGGGGTTGAATGCGTGAATTCGCAACACCACATCACTGCTACGTTGAATCGTTCGATGAAACCAACGCACTGGTATACAATCAAAGAGCTTGCTACTGGCAATGCATACTGAACAGCCTTGTGCACATCTGTGTGTTAATCTACGGCTCCAACTTTGAACGACAACTCCATTTCATGCGCTTAGTAAACCTTCAAGAATGACGATTGTGCACTTGAGCTGCCACGTGAAGCCACTATAGGCGTAGGTGTGAAACTAACAGCACTGGAGGCCGGAACTCCGTTGTTTCTTTATGAAGTGAGGAACGCAAGGATGATACTGAATGATCGGCGACGAAACCCGTTTAATTTGCTATCAACAGTCTTATTTCCCATGTGGATGATTTGCCTCGGTCCAATAAGGCGAATGTGGTTAGCAGTTAGCATATCTCCTCTCAATGACATGATGACGCTCAGTTTTGTGAAGCTGATTTATTCATATTTCTAGGAATTTGCTGCAACGCCTGCGTCCACTCACCTGAATAGCTCGCAGAACTCCAAATGGGAAGAACATATCCTAAGTGGTTCACGAATAACGCTAACAGTAAAAATAGTCAGACTGCGGTTCCTAGTCATATATAAAGCGCTTCGCGCTTATCTTCAGTAACAGGCTGGCCTGTCCGTAACACTCGAACAACTCTGCTAGTAGCTAGAAATAATGCAGTACTCCTCTATTATGTGTGAGCACATTCCACATATACAGCAACCACTCAGTAAATTGGCATGTCTCTCTCGCAGCGTTTTGCTGCATTTCCCATTGCAGAAGCATGACTTGGAAGCCGCTTTCACACTTTAGCAGATAACATGAGCGCATCGCTCATGTAATCTGCCAAAGTGAACGATTCGCATTTGCAGGCATTATCGCGAAAACAATTCAAATATACAAACGACAATGAGAACAAAATAGCAAGGTGCCTAAAAGCTCTGCCACCTCATTTGATTGGGTTAAACCATTTTCGACGGGTACCCAAAAAGTTCAGGCATGCAACCACATTTCTGCTCTCAGCCATACTCGTTGAACAAAGCTGTACTGGTTGATGGCTTAACTTTTGTTTCACACAGCATGCGAAATTATCTTCAATCTTTGCATGAATATTAAGATGAGGGAAAGGGATCAGCACATCCTCACCACAATTACACCATCGGGTCTTTGTGGTAAGTTTTGAAAAGCACATAGAGATGATTTTCGAGCTTCTATGTCGATTAATTTTCTCATTCTCCTTTTTTTCAGCCAAAAAATAGAATTTTGAGAAAAAATTTCCCTTCAGTTTCAATACATGTGCATATATTTCGATAACAGTGATAGCTGAACTGAGCCAACATTAACTGCTTTTCCAGCTGAAAAAAATGCATCGAAATCTAGAATTGTGAAATGAATGATATCAAACAAAACCACTAAGAGATGAACTGATAATTAACAGAAAAGCAATAACCATATACGCATCGATGAATAATTCAAGTGATCCACAACGCTAAAATGTGTTTATGCACGATGCTGTGAACACCAAAAGAAAATTTCCGCAAAAATGTTCTCTATAAATAAATGATCCTCATCGACGCAATAGGCAACGTGAATATTTATGTTGTTTTTAGACCGAAAATTTTCCTGAAATATTACTTTTTTCTGGAATGGGATAATTCGATTGTAAATATCTGCAGTTACTGAATAATAACTACAATATTTGACGGTATCATCTGAACACATGATGTAGTTTCGAACTGAATTGCTAGGCGCAGATGGTAACATTCTACAGACATAACTTGTCAAACCTCCAACTTAACACGGCGTGGTCATGAAAACAGGCGAGAAATGTGCTTACATTATTGTGCATCTATGATGTGATATGTTCAGCTTGGATAATAAACATGCATATAATGTCGATAGCGAAATTTATATATATATATATATATATATATATATAATATATATATATATATATATATATATATATCGATACTCTTGCTTCCGTTGTCTGTTAATGCACCTTGCCCCATCATTCACTATACGCTGTGACACTTGTTAGGATCATAAAATCCTCACACACCTCCAAGCAAAGGGGCCACAGCGAAGCACTGTGGATAATCACGTTGCTGCGTAAAGGAAATGAACGATGAATGATACACTCTGTTTAAGAAACTTAACATAGGGCAGACTCAACTTAAAGTGAAGATGCTTCCAAAAACCGAAGTGTTCTTATGAAATTCACATAAACTGCCAATTTATATAGCGAAACGTCCTCTGTACCAGATTGCTTAAAACAAGCCTAGAAGTATGTCCCAGTATCATACAGGTAGTGCTCTCACACCCCGGATACCTAAAATTTGTTGTCTTTGCTGCTGACAGACAATGCGGTTACAAGGTCATCCATACTCACGATGAGTATGGTCAATTTATTATTTCAAGCGGACTTCGTACTCAAATTTCCTGCATCCCATAGTCGCGAGGGAGGTGGCAAAACTTCACATCGCCATTATTCCACTTCGCGGTCATAGTGGAAATGAACACAATTAAGGGACTGTCCCTGCACATCTAATCGGAGTAACAAATTTTCATACAACAACCCTTAACAAATAAAAAGTTTGTTCAAAGAGCATCAGGCGAGCAGTTTTATTACGTTTTCAAAACTGTGGGAACAATTACGCTCACATAGTATCAAGAAATTTCTTTAGATCTTTTCTCACACTCGCGCTCTTCAGAACCAATACAATGCGCCGTCATCTTATCTTATTCACTTTTCAGGAATGCAGTTCCTTCTTATAGAGAGATGAGAGGACCACTCTTCCTTCACTCAACTGGAAGAGTGTGCCAGTCTTCATAAGCGTAATGCCGTTAGCCTTCTTTTTCACAAACAGTTTGCTGGATTTATTTTCCACAAACCGAGACGCTCTGCATCTTCCTTTTGCATTTACGAGGGCATCACGCCTTCATCCCCATACGTGAAATGGCGCCATATACTCATTTCCTCTGTGAAAGGGAAGGGGAACAACGTCTTATTTCTGATAACTACAGGGACGCTTGCGCTTTTTGTTTTAGATGAGCAGAAGCGCGCATGCTTAACTTGTAACTTTCAGCTTGCTTTTGCCTCGTTTTTTCTTTTCGCTTTCCTTCTAAAAATTCTTTTTTTTTTCTGCGGTTTGCGCCTTCTCCTTAAAGTAAGGCTGCACCTCACGTCCACTCTCCTCTGCCTCGTTGAGAAGGTTTGAAGCGCAGGAGGGAGTGAAGACAGTCTCATCTATTCTGCTCTAAGCAGAATCGGAACCAAAGAATGGCATTTCTGCTCCTGTGACGATCTGATACTATTACATCACTCATTTTTCCTTTTAGAAAACAAAGTTTACTCTGCTGTTCAAACACATAAGCATGTCAGCTATAACTGTCCATACTGAAATGCATGTTTTCCTATAGATGCACAGGCGGGCAGGACATTTTGAGTTTAGGTGATTTACGCCGAGTAATATGGGTGTTCGTCACACAAGAATTCCTGGCGATCCGGTAGTATGTGTTAGCAAGGACATGATTGGAACCAAGTTCGAACGCAATCTTTTTGAACTAGATCTATCTCCGGTCTTCTTACCAAACTTGGCCACTGTGCAGCTTAGTAAACGCAAACTAAAGACTAACTAGGCAGCTGAATTACAATTCACGACGAAAGGCGTAGGTCAGCTCGTGGTCGATCTTCAAGATACTATGAAGCAAATCAACAACTAAAAGCGTTTGGCAGGTGTTCTAAAAGCCACATGACAATGCAAACGATGCGTGTTGTATGGGATTGAACTAGCGTAACAAACTAACGTCGAAAGCATTCTAACTAATAGGCGGTGTAATGCAATTATTTGATGGTGCAGATCGGCGTTCACAAACGCAAAGATGCTGGAGATGATCGTGAGGATGAACAGTGCTGACTTGAAACCACATTCGACGATTCTTCGCATAGCACTTAGATGAATGGTTGTATCATTTCCAATTCCGTTTTAAAGGAAAAGCCAATTAAATCAACTGTACTCGAATGATGAACGATCATAATCGGGATTTTAGTAATTATAATAGCCAAGATCAAACGAACCTATACTGGGACTCTGATAGTGAGCTAAACAACTAAATAACCAATGCTAAAAAATTGCATAATACTCTTTATATGCAGTTGTTTCTTCGAATTCAGGAAAATTAAATGAAAAAAATTGCAGAAAATACCCGCTACGTGCAGTGAATATTTGGAAAGCAACCTTTAGCGCTTATAATTTCTATGCTGGATATCGACGTTCGATTTTAGCAAAAAGGAGCTAATTATAATTGAGCATCATTATTCATCAAATAACAATCGTATATAATCTAGATATGTTTTGATGAAACGTTCATAGATTGATGAGAAAAGAATCGGCGATGAATTCTCGAAATCAGCACTGAATTGTTCAGACAGCCGTACACGCGACAGAATTTGTGAGTGTCATGCTTGATGACATTGGTGCAAAATGCTTGTTCGGCTGTATGGGTACAAGCAAAGGAAATTACATTCGAAAGGAATAGTGAGCGTGGATGTGAGTTTTACCTACTTCCAGCATCTCATTGCCTGTGCTCTATTTCAAGCAATATGATTTACCAATAATCGGTCACCTCATACAACCACTTACCCCTCGAAATTGCTGAAATATTCACAAAAATCAGTATCGTTTTCATACAAAGAACTGCATCCTATGATGACGAAATGAACGTTCAATAGACAACTTTTCTAATAGAATGTTTTTTTTTTACAAAAAGAGACTTGCATTCTGTAAATGATGAAACTTAACGCTACTAATGTTTAGAAGAAATTGAATAACATCGACGAAAAATATCACTGATAACATGGGAATTTCAGCATTAATTTTCTGAGAATCACTTACCTCGCCGTGATGCTCTTCGTTTTCTTTGAGAAGGTCAATGCAGAATTCGGTGACCCGTATCATATCCTCGATTCGTTGCTGAGGACTCACGTCTACGCCCATGCGCTCTGCAGATAACAGTGGAATTATGGAAAACACGGCGTTTGTGCGTTAAATTATGATATATTCTAAGAAGCCATAAGAATTACTTCGCTTCAATAAATGGCGGAAGCTAACATGCCCGATGGTAAGTTCGAACGAGAGCGTTTGTGTGTTTTGCCAATGTCTGACAAATGTTGTTTCAGCGACCATAAAAGCTACAATTCTGAAACTTGATGGGTATGATTTAAGCATTAAAGCAACGTTGGTGGTCGTCTGTAAAATTGTAAAACTGCTTTTTAGACACTTCCACAACCAGTTAGCCTACAGGGTGAACAATGTAATAGTGCATATCGCGCCAGCTAGCCCAGTGCGCTTTATGCCGCTTTCATATATTGCAGTTGCAATTGCTTCCACTTTTCATATCAGTGGCGCTCAAGCAAACAGAACTGTTCATTTCGAAAAAATTATTGGATTCATTTTTTATTAATTGGCTATGATGGATTTTAGGAAAACCAGCAATAAAACTATCGCCGACTTTTTTACCCGTACACTAGTTCAAATTCATCACTCGCTAGGAGAATTTTGAGCGGTTTTCGCATCGGTTGAATATGGGGCATTAATCCTTGCATATGTAGCACAAAGACGACTGGGCATACATTTTAATATTATACCACATCATTAGTGGTTTTAAAAACCCTTGAAGAATTTCACTCAAAACGTTGAGTATCTCTCATTAACGACAAAAAACTTTTGGCAGTATTATTTGTGCGCATGGTTAACTTTTCCGGCTTTATGCATATGTTCAATTCATGAATTTTCGCTTAATTATAGTTGAAAATTTTATATTTCTTGTACATCTGGATGAAAAAAAAATTGGAGAAACTTCAATCACAACAAGAAATATGAACTGCAGAAACTTTCTCAAAAAATACAGCACAATAGTTGGAATGATAAAAACGATCTAAACGTAACAAATGATGCTAGGCAATGAGCGTAAAATGTCTATTAATCTAATGCATGCAGATTCACGACGTTAGTGCATGCATAACCGTATTGGAATAACCTTGGCGTAAAACCTCACGCTCAAGCTTGGCCTCGTTGCAAATGCGAGTGTAGTTCACCAATGCTGCATCCTCAAGGCATTTCCTTATCACGTTGCGTACTTCTTCGGGAGGCACTGGCGATACAACGTCTTTCATCAACACCTTCAAATGGAATACATTCTCATTTGTTCGCTATTTGAGAGCAAATATTTTTCTTAAAATTTCACCATATTCAACAACATTATAATTGCAGTAGATTTCTCGAAGAAGTTTTTAAACTTTCCATGAATATAGATTTGGATGAACTGCATCATGCTCCAATAATTCCCTTTTAGATTAAAATCATCTGAGTTAAACGGTTGAGAATTTAGTTCCCAACCGGTCAACTTTCTTTCATAAAAAAAACCTAGCAAGTTACTGCACATTTTAAAATATAGGAAAATGGACAACTGTGCTTCAGAAGAAGGTCAGCAGCAAAAGCTTTTGAAGGTTTTTTAAGGCTCCGAGGCTTCTTGCTCTTCAAAGTCGAAGATCACTTCCCTAGAATCTTTCTTCTTGCTTTCTTAGTTCTCGTTTAACTCAGAAAAAAACTGGAATAAAAGAATGGCGTTTGTGAAAAATCTCACGCGGTTTGATAGTGTAATTGTTCAACTGCAACGTTTAAGAATATCCCACGGGAGCAATTAAAAAAACGCAACAGTTAAAGCAGCAGTGAAAAATGACGTACCCTTTCGAGAAGTGAAAGAGTCCCCTTGAGGGCTCCTTCAGGACGACCGAACGGAAAGCAGTATCTGAAGAAAATTAAGTTAATTGGTGAAATGATTTGAGCACGTGAATTAATTCGTTAAACGAGACTCAAGAAGATCACTTGCAACTAGTTGCAATCATTGGCGAATTTGCTTACAAATAGAGGAATGAGTAACTGGAAGAGAACCCTCATCGATTACGAGTGCTTGCAAATAAAAGCGCTTTATTTATTGTACTTTATTTATTGTAATGTCCTCTTTGTCGCATGAAACGACAACGAAATCAATAGCAACAAGCTTTGCGATTTATTGAAGTATTGCAACTTGCTGAATTAAACGGCAAATGTAAAAACATTTTCTCATGCGTAAATATTTCATTCGCAACGAATTCGAACTCTAGCCAAATTGTGCTCAAATTCACAACGACTTGCATTTGTCCGTATAGAAAACGAAACAACCGCAGACGTTAAGCAAGGTGAAATTCACAAAATTCATATACCACTGTCATGAGTTAGCGTGAGAGCGATATATTTTCGCGTATGAAAATTCATACATGGTTGAACAGTGGTTAAATTCAGGTTGCAAGGGACACTCTCCACGAGGCACAGAAAAGTTAGTATAGCATGCGCTGAACAGTAAACAGCAGGGTAGAGGAACGATTGGGAAGGCTGTGTGAATGAATGCTCGGAGACTTGCTAATATAATCATTACTGTGAACCATGTTCAGCTACTGCTGGAAGTGTGTAGCAAATCACAGAAAGTGTGTGCCTGCTCTTCCTGCCTCTTCCCCCTCCCCCTCCGTCCTCCTCACAAAAAGTAGGTGCGGAATAGGCGAGTGCATGATTAATGAAAATGGTCCATTTAAATCCATTCAAAAATCCATGAAAAAGCGAGCCATGCCATATAAGTTGCCAGTCAGTAAAGGCGGATATATGGAAAATAAGCAACTTTATCAAAGCGACAATTCACACATGGCCGCAAGAAGGAAATCCAATGAATAGGAAGGGATTTATGCGGATCTCTTTTTATCAGCCGGGAAGATCTTAACCTCACATATGAATGCATAGCTTCGTTGAATACATACTCTTTGTGTACCCGTAGCCCTTAAAGCCAAGGTAGGGCACATCAATTTGCATGAAACCAATTTCTTGATGCAGACAATATAATATCCCTTCAGATCACAACTTTTTGCACGAGGACGTCCGCCTAATTTTCATGCAATGTAACTCACTACCTGAAATTGGTGATTTGCTTCTCCAGCAAGGTCCTCAACCTCTCTTTTACTTCTTGAAACCTCTCCTTCTCCTCAAGGGTCACAGTTCCGACACCATCAGGCCTGCAACGATAAAACAGTTGCACATATCTGCCATCCACACCATCCGTTCACTGATCTCTGTGAACATGGAAATTGTTGGAACGTGTTCACCACATAAATAAAACAGAAGTCCACATCACTGTACAGTGATTATGGCTTTTTTGCATTTATCGTCGTACAGAGATGCAGAATTACTGTGATCATATTTTCAAGTGCATGCTCACTGCCTCGCCACTCCCTTGCTTCACTCCTTCCCTCCTTCCTCCCCTTATGACCACAAATTCCGAAATGTTTAAGGAGTACAAGTGGACAATGGAAACTCATAGGTGGAAATTTGACTTCCAGAAATTATGAAAAAAAGCACAGAAAACATCAGAAAACACAAAAAGTACCAGGAAACACAAACACAAGAAAACACAAAACCGCCATTTCCAGCCATACTACTACTCACCAAAGCCCATCACAGCTTGCAGTGTGTTAGCCCACGAAGTATGACCGAAACTGATGGGTGGGAACCTCAGAACAATAAGCCGCATATTTTAATCTGCTGCAAAATTCACAGCAAACTGAGGCGATGGCGAGTTAGAATGGTGATGAAATAGGGACCTTAAGGCAAAGACTGCTGTCGTTCGGATGATTACACGAATGCCGATTTCTAGACTTTAAACCTTTTTCGCGGTCTTTTGTAGAAAGGGTTGTTTCCTCGCTGCAGAGTCAGTAAATTCCATGAGCCGATTCTTCCACTAATTTGTGGTGAAAGAATTGGCACTGAACAATGGTAGCGTTACTTTCTTCCTGCATTATCGATTTTCAGTGAAGGGTGTCAAATTTTCCAGCACCTCTTCTAGTGCTGCATGTACCTAATCTTCGAAAAGATGAGTGGTTATTAAAGGTGAAAGTGACTGACAAGTTTAGGAAAATTTTTCAATGATTGGATTCTGAACCTGTTGCCATGAACGTGGGAAGCACAGAAGGCAAATGAATAGTGCATTAGCGTAGGGTCGATGAGGTGGCCCTCATCAGCCTTATTGAGCAAATCGTTTAGAAGTGACACGTAACGATGACATCCTCGCACCATATATCGAGCACAGTACTCATCCAATACGAACACCTGCCCAGGTGAAAACCAACCCTGCAACAAATTGACCTGAAAATTAAATAATACCTATAAGACGCTAAAATGCCCGATGAAACGATGATAGGAAATCCTCCTGGACGATGCAGTTAAATGGATATGTCGGAGAGATAAGTTAACGACGCAACCAATAAACGAGAACTATGTTAGCAATTTCAGGAATTCTGAGCGATTACCAAGAGGCAAACAATTTCAGGAATTCTGAGCGATTACCAAGAGGCAACTAATCAACTGTTCGCAAGCTTTCAACACAGCTCAAGTTCTACAGGGTGACACCACATATATAACAGTGCGAGACTGAACAACGCATAGGATGTAAAGGCTTGGAATATCTGCAACCGCGAGGTTGCGGAAATTCGCATACACATACCTTGAGATTGCATGTGACGAGGACAGAGGCGTCACTCCAACAATGAGTCGTAAACAAAGACTAAGGGATAAACTGCTGTGTCCTTTTGTGATGCCATTTGCCCTCTTTGTGTTGCGCAGAAGAAGAAGCAATAGGGAAGCAAGCGACTTTTGATGCATCAAAAGAACCGCAAGGTGGGGAAGAAATAGATTCCATCAGCACAAATCTAATCTATTTTCAACTCATCTCCCTCTCTCTCTCTCTCTTTCTCTCTCCCCCTCTCTCTATTTTTGCACAGTAATCGTTGTGCACAGTATCTGAAACTTGTGTTGCTTTGAGGCAAAAGCAAAGGTTGATGGATATAATGAAAGATCTTTTAAAAAAGTCTTTGCTAAGGTGAATCATGGCTAGGCATATATGAATAAATAGATAACTCACTACTTTATGGAAGCAATAAGCATTGAGAGGAGAGCAATGAACAAGCTATTGTGCAGCAGCTAAAGTAGAAAAGGTTATTACCAGGGAGCAAATGGGCTCATTCAATCGGAAGTCAAGAGTAAGTGATTGCAGCTCGCTGAAAAGGTGATCATGGTTAAAAGAGAGTGGTTCCGCCTGTATCAATTCATCCATGCCATGTTTGCTGGCTTTATCCGCGAATCCTTGCGCTTTTGATGGGACAACCGATGACTGCTTCGGTGGTACTGGCTTATAGGCTTGACCGGTTGCACGGTACAGCGCCTGCAACAAACAATAGAACTGAAGCAAGAACGCAACATGAAAGGATGTTGTGAGTGATATTTTCTGTGAGATTAGTCGCTGATTAGATGAGAATGAAGGAAAGGAAAAATTCGATGTGCTGTGAAAAGACATCGATGTGAGAATCGTTCCAGGGACTGCGAATTTAAATTAATACTGCAATGAAAAGCAGTTACAGAAGAACGTTAAAATAATAAGCGCAGCAATCTAGGTACGTACGTATTCATAGTATCGCTTATGACAAACTTTTAAACTGCAGAGTATCCAATTGCTTCCAAGGATTTAAGCCTTAACACAAAAGAATACATTAGGTAAGTACCGAATGAACGAGGATTCTCCTTGAAAAAGTCAGCGTGAGTGGCTGAGTCCAAATGCACCAAATCAACTTGCATGAAACGTAATGTCGCTCTGCATATTTAACGTCTTGGGGCAACAAAGACAGTTGCGATTAGCTACTACTTAAGAAAACGGTTTAGTAGCTATGAGATGCTTTCAACCTCTAAAATTTTGAAGACTGACGTAGAGAAAAGGAAGTAGTTACCTGTACCCAAAGATGCCTTTCGTTCTCATCGTCTGTGGCAAATTTTAGTTCATCGCCCTCTTTGATGGCTGTGAAAAAATGTTTGCCACCTTGGTTGTAAAGTTCTGAAATAGACCTTCCGAGAACGCCCTGATATGAGAAAAGAAAATCAGCGAAAATGGAATGAAATTTGTTTTCATTCAACAACTCTGCCGCCATCGATTTGCCAGTTCAACGTGCAACGAAACCGGATCACAAGAGAGGGCAGCCTCATCCACGAGTTAAAACCTTGGTGCCGCGTCTCCAACTTTAACCACAACAAAAATGCAGTTGTCCGCTAGCACGGTAGATGAAATGAAGATTGCTTCTTTACTCATTTTTTATTTTCACCTACTGCTTTCGTTAGAATCTCTAGAAATGTTTGCTTCAACGCTCAGCATAGGTAAGGGGAAAGGATCGTTTGGTCACGTCGTACTTACAATGCTCTCGAGGTTTGTGGGAAGTCGTTTGTTAAGAAATATAACAGTGTTGTTCCATAACCAGCAGCAATTTTGTGTGTTTGGCACATATGATTTCTGTGTCTAATACAAACTTTTGAAGATATTTAAATAGAATTTTCTATAAACTACACGAGTTGAATCCTGTTCATTTATTCAACAAATGTAACCAACTCAATCAGACCTATTCCATCAATCCATCAGTATTCATATAAGAATATGAGACGGCAGAAAGGGAGAGTCTATAGGATATTGTTTTTGTAAATACTTAGTTCAAGGTGAGAGCATGTTGTATATAGAGCATAACGCAAAATTGTTTTTCATGCTACACTTATTGCATTATAATGAAATACTGTTTCCTATATAAACGATATCGATGAAATTTATGCACTGAGCGCATTTTTGATGATTCGGGAAGAAGTTTCAAGGAATGGGATTCCGGTAAACAAATTTAGAGCGTGGATTGCACGAGATGCTGCAGTTAAACGGATAAAATATTTTTAGCACAAAATGTTTAGCAAAAATTTCAACGCAAAACAGAACGATATTTCTACAGCAGACGGTCATTATTAGATCCCACTTTTTTAAACATGAGATAGGGAAGGAGTCAGGGAAGGAAATTATATTGGGTTTATATCAGTAAACTGGGTCGTGAGGATATCTACTTCAAGACAACTTTTTAAACGGAATCCAGGGACCCCATGCACAAAGATAGGAGTGGGGTTGCATTTACACGAATAAACTAGTGTGGACATCATGGAAGCTGCAGGAAGCCAAAACACACTAGCACTGCTAGTAATTTGAGTGAAGGTAGGAGGACTTACTTTCGCGCACACAATTGAGCACTTTACGCGCAGTTAAGAGAAAATGACTTTTATTCCCAAGCACAGCTGAAAGTGGTTTACATTCGAGACAGGGTGATTTACTCTGCTATACTATGCACACCCGCAATTATCTTTAAAAAGAAATGTTTTTCCAACGCAATGAAATATCTCATCTGCATGCCTCGTTTACCTTGAAAATGAAATATGTTACTTTATCCTTCGAATATCCTCAAACTGAAATATCTGTAGAGAAATAGTGCCACATCATAAATATGCAGTCTTCGCTTTTTACAGGACATATGTGCAGAGGAACATGGATGGAACCCTCTACTTTATTTTATCGTGTCACCATCCTGGTGCAGGTGAGCCAAGAGCATTCAGGATGAAATAAGTGCTAAGGACGTGGAGGGATGAAAATACGAACCAGGATCGGGTTCCGGCATATAGTCGATCGTAAATCCGTCGAGTTGTATGAACTCAGTTGGGTCGGCCTTCTTCTCTCGGTAACTGCACACGGCAAACGCATACTGTGAAACCTTAAAGCAAACACACCAATAAATCAAGCTACAGCACGCAAGATTAATTCGTCGTTGGCACATCGAACAAACTATCCTTCTTTTGAGGCACCAGCAATATCCAGAAACGTCACGAGCGCAAATCTTCGATATAGCAGTCTACAAAACTTGATCACGCTGATGGAGATATAAGTGAACAGAAAGAATGAAAGCTTGCCCAGCAAGTGTCAAAGCGTCGGTGGAAAGACCGGGAGTGAGGCATTGCAAAGTTTTGCTGGATTAGTACAAGAGTAAACATCTTACTCTAATTTTTTAACACGTACGGTTCTCAACTTCTCAGCGTAGGCGTTGTCGAGTGACATTGCTTGCCGTTTCCCGCTAATCTGTTGACCGTTTTATCACTGAAGCAAAACGCAACAAATGCTGCTTTTGTAACTACTCCGACTCGTACATCTAGACATCTGTGTTCACGAAAGGAGGTATCGTCCGATTCCACCTCGGAAAGTGCAATTGCTTCGCTAGTGAAGCAGATCATAGCCATTACATTCAAAATTTTATCAGCGAATCTGCTAAATAAGCAGTTTGATTGCACTGTCTCCTCAAAAACATCTGGAATGCACCTTGGAGTGCAAGAGGAAATCTCATTCGGAGAAAAAATGCGTTAGCTATCATCTGTGCTCGCTGTAATGAACAGAGTATGCTGACGAGTGCGGTGTGTTCTACAAATATATTACTAACACCGTACAGATAGCGTAGCAAATATGCAATGAAATAAACAGCAGTGCACATTCCCATCCCTAGATTAGTGTAAGATATGTTAAAAGGATACCTGCACCAAACAGAAGAATCGCCTCTTCCATTTTTTCCACGCTATCCTTCCAATAGCATAGCAATATCCGCAATATTTGAGATTGGGTGGCTTCTCAACCCGAATAGCTATCCTGATCTTGAGATTCTGATCTGTACTATTCTTTGGAACTGTCATTTTATACCATTCAGGTGTTCTCGAGCAGTTTGGTGTTGGTCTGATTACAACCTTAAGAACAGAATTCTTTTATCGATTCTATGACACAACAGATAGAGGTTTACGGTTTTCCTTTTCCTTATTTTGAAAGAAAGAAGTTCGAAACTTTGCATATTCACCGTGTTTGAATCGAGCATTTCTCTTTCTTTTTTCCTTTTTTTTTTTAATATTTCAGAGATAGTCATTCGCAGCTGCAAATAAAACATCTGCAATGATTTGATCGCAAGCACTACAGCTCTGATCTCATACAGCTTAAGCGAGATGACGTCACTTTTTAGTGCCGCAAAGTGCAAGAAATTGTCCTCAAGGATGTCACAGCAACAAATCTGTCAACGTTGTACCGACTTGTCCATTTGGACCATTACGAGCTGTTTAATTACTCTTAAGCTTACTTATCCACTTTCAAAATTACTCTTTAAACATAGGTGCAATTGTTGAATAGCTATGTCTAGTATTAGTGAAGCAGATGAATTGCATAATATTATCAATCAAGTTCTACAAATTTAGTTGCGAAACTTATTAGGTAAATTCAGCAGATACAGAACTGAGGAAGAGAATCACATCTATTGAACGGGCAAAGAAACGAAAATGCCGGCAATAATCAGATGTCAAATAAAACAGATAGATTGCAGAGGGAGAAAACATTTTCAAGCAACAAACCTTGCCAAGTTCCTTGTCTTCGAATGCAACAATACTTTTAACTTCTGTATATAATTTCACTTTCACGGTTGGCAAAGGATGCTTCGTGGTAAAATCGCCTTGTGTATCCCATCTGAACTATTCATGCATTTATTCTCATGCCGTTGCTTGTCGTTCACAAACACAACGTGCATATGCTTCAATCCTATACAAACAAATGCTCTTGAAGAAATCTTTGTATGAGTTAGAGGCAAAAAAAGAGAAGAAAAAGCTCACTAATTTTCCGTTTCCCACAACTAAAATTGTTTCTTCTAGTACTAAACCATCTGTCACAAACGTCAACCAGTTCATTGCATTCGAAGTGAAAAAAAAAATTTTTTTTCAATATCTTTAGTTTTGTGCCAATGAAGAAATCATTCAATAATCGGGTGCATAAAATTTCAACCGAGATACATTTATGTAAGTTAAGATAAATAAAAGTTTTGCAAAAGGTGGAATCACTTCCATGGCATTTACAGAATCAAGAGAGCCGCTATCAGCACTCTCAACACTCGAAGGTAGCACGCACGTATAAACGAACTCCCATCAAAACCTTTCGCTGACTGAGATTGTCGTACCTCATAGACTATTCACACTAACTCATATTATCATACCTCATCGAAACTGTATCGACAACGAGGCGTGTCGCCTCGTCACATGCAAAGGCACAGGCTAGCTATGAAATCAACAAGGCCATCCTGCACCATTACAGTAATAATCGCAATAAGTCGATTCATTGCGAATGCAACTGACTTTCCAAATCCGTCATGCTGCCTCATATTATCTCACATTTCTCACGTCATCCTGTGAACTTTTAAACTCTCGCTTCTTGCACAAAATTGAAGTACTGCGCTCACGATGGTTTTGATGCTTCAGCGTGATCGGTTTGCAACTTCGAGCAGCCATCCACCTCCATTGTGCAATAGACTATCCTGTTAGGCGATACCGACTTGAGGTTTTGAACTTCCATCACAACAACCTTCATTAAGATCACTTTAATGGAAGACTCTGTATCAGGGCACCTACAAGGCATGGGCACCAGGCAACCCCCTCGTACTACGGTGAAGTTGACGATGGAACAAGAATACTGAGAGCCACTTCTCATAATTTGGTTTTCTCATGTGCTCAAAAGATCATGCAACTTTCTGTGGTACATGTTGTCAGGGATGGATGGACGATATTTTGTCACAATTAACTATCTCACAAATGAAGCAACGAACGATTAAGTGCTCGTTCTCTGTCACATGAATACCGTTATCAATGTTAGCAATGAAAGCTTTTACGCAACTTTTCAATCATAGAATGATTTCAAGTCATTCCAGAGGATTTCTTAGGGTGATGCCATGTAAAAGCTACTAGCTGTTCATCCACTAATAGCAGTAACATGAAAAATTATCGAAAAATAAAAGTCTTCGATACATATGCTACACTAGCTTTGTAGTAAGCAGAAAAAATAAATAAATCGTATAGAGCGTTTTACAGCTGTTATAACAATTGACATATGAAAGTCTCGTTTCGAAACTACCAATTCGACTAAACTGATCAGTTGATCTATAAATGAAGATAAATTGTTTTCTCGATTCGAAGAAAGTCTATTTCGCTAACCTCCAAGTTGAATGAGAGAACAACGTCGCTCTTCGTTAAAGAAACATCGTCGTCACTGTCGCATTTATTCAACGAGCTCGAACTTGTACGCCTTTTCAAGCTGAACAACATCGCATAGAATAGAATGGGTCAATATACATGTGTTCAATGAGGGGACAAAAGAAGAAAGCCAAGAAAAAAACAACCACAAGTTGTAGTGCTCTGCACAGAATGACACATGACAAATCAAACGCATTGAAGCAGCGCTCCGTGAAAACTTTCCCCTAAAAACTTGAAGCTGTTAAGAGCATAAAATAACACCTGCCTAACTTGCCACAACAATTTCAGTTCCTTTTTAGATGGAGAACGCTTGCAAACGTGCTCGGAAGCAGACTGACGATTGGAAAGACCATTCATCAGAGAGCATTCACCGTTGCAACACATTCAATGATAAAATATGTCATAGCCATTAAGCTTTTTAGGTATACGAGACAACTAGATACAATCGCTATTCACATTGAATTATTGAAAGATCTTATTTGGTTAAATTTGGTTACAGGAGATTTCACGTTTCTCTCGCGATTACGAGGAGGTCGGAATACTGATCATCCTAGCCCACCTTTGGCAAAAATTCCCAGAAAATTCCTCTTCTTACCTCGTAGGATAATTTCAGCGAATTCAACTATCGGCAATCTTTACTGCCTAACTTGGTCAGATAATTTCACTGTGCAACACTGACGGCGCTCGCAAGGTGGAAAGCTGAGCTCGTCGGACGAAGATGGTTTTGGTGCGATCCATCTGTTTGAATATATTTTCGTTTGTGAACCCTTAGATCTTTTGCGCCTCATATTCCCACAGTGTTCCAAGAAAGTTGGGATGGGGCCATCAATTCCAGCTTTTCTAGTTAACACACGCCATTTTGCAAGCGTGTGCATGATTCATCCTCCTGATTACATTCCTTTCCAAACTAGCAATATGCAGGACTACTAATAGCAACATTTCTTCAACTTAGCCAAGTTTGGAATAAAATTTTTCAAACAAATATATGATGGGGGAAAATTTTTCAGCTGAAAGTCACAAAGTTCAGGAGAAAAGTTGGCAAACTTGACCAACCCCTAAAGCCCTGGAAGATAACTGGATTTTTCATTCCGCCGACAAATCAATCCCTCTACGCATCAACTATCTATTTCCTCAAATCAAAGTGTTCACTACTTCATATTATTCTTTCCGCAAGTAAAAGGGATGCTGCATGTATCAATCTGCATGTTCAAAAGATCCATTGAGCTTTTAGAATCATTCGAATTGATCTTTATCGATTGATTACCTAACAACTGGAACTTTCTTTTGTAAAAATGAACGATAAGAAAGTTAGCAACTCTATAAAGGAAGAAAAATTGCAACAAAAAATAATTTCAGAAGCATTACCAAGGCTAACAACCCGAACGCAAGTAGAGAAGAAGCAGACTAAGCACTTGACCGTTACGAGCATATGTAATGCCTATTCAGATGCTACTACAAGCGTGGATGGAAACCATCTGCGCGCAAGAGATTAATGGTAGCCAACATGCAACGATGTGAAGCACTCAATTTTGTCTTTTCGCAAGTTGAATAAATTTTTGTAAAGACCTTTCCTAGCAATATCCAACTTAGCATCTACGCTTTCAGCCTTTTCCGAGCTATTAACGCTGAATTCTCACAATCTTACGAAATCACCTACGTGATCGCAAAAAAAACGAGCATGTTGTAACCGCTCGACTTCTTGCTCTGCTAAACACATTTGCTTCCTTGCATTTGCTCTTCGAACGCCACTATTCGAATGGTTTCGGAAGGATTGCTTTTAGGGCATAAAAGTGACTGCATTTCTGGGAGATATGGTCGACTAGAGAGAGGCTAGCTGTGAGAGTTGAGTGGTTTAGTTAGAGCTGTTGCACCTGAGTATATATAAAGCGCAATTGAAGCTCACAAAAGACAAGACTTTCACTTAGAAAACACCAATAAAAGTGCGAACAACCTTCTTAGATAGAAATACGGCTACCTAGTAATGTCGATAAGACCATATTGCGCTAGTCAGCGTACGCATCTCAGCTAACATTTCTTGAAAGAAGTTATGGCCAGCAAATTATTTGTGGGCGATACGAAAAACTGATAAGAAATTCTATATGGTCATTTAAATTTTTGATGTGACGATGCGTTATCCTCGTCTATTTTCATCAATCACACCAACGCTAGCAATGGGTATGACAATATCACACAATAATTTTAGGTGATAATAACATGCGTGATAATTGTATGAAAATATTCGCTGTTAATCAGCACTGAAAGCACGTGCAATACACGACACATGAGGAAGCGTTGTGCTCTACAGAAAGCAAACCTGTTGAAAAGGGAGAGATCTTCGATACTGCGTGATCTAAAACTATGTAGCTATTAGAAGTGGGCAATAGTAGCCGCAGATACAACTACGAACAGAACACGTCACTATATAATCACTTACCTTTTTTATAGCATGGTGAAAAAACTTCGTCCCATCTTCAGAAACAAGGAAATTGTTTGCAAAAGCGTTTTTTTTTTTTTTAATTCTCAAGCCTCCTTACAAATACAACCTCCGATTCATGAATATAATATACTCTCCGAATCGCGCATATTAAAACGAACGCATTTCCTCGCTTTTCGAATTTTTTTGATGTTTAACGACGAATTTGCGCCAAATAGTGCCAACAAGTCGACAAAATCAATTATCAGTACCGTAAATGCGTCAATTTTTTGCGTGAATATTGTATTGGAACTTTTTCCATGTTATCATAATCCACCACACTTTGAATATTATTTGCTATAAACATAGTGCTCTATTGTGATGAAGAATAGTGCAATAGCAGCACAAAGTATATGTACCTTATTTGCTAGCACACATAACTACTCCTAATATAAACTTTTCAAAGCAACATATTCGTTGTTTTCATCGCATCTCAGCACACAACAAACTTGAGCATTGAACAAAGTTGGTTTTCAAACAGAAAGTGCAAAGAAGTATAATGAAGGAATCACTGAAGTGCGATGTTTTGAGAAGCATCTATCTGAGTCACAGCAAACGCAATCGTGAATAAGCTAGCTATAAAGTGTCACTGGAATTGTGTCGAATGCATCATCGCTTGCAATCAATGACGTTTTCAATATTTTCCTATATCGTGCACAACATCCTTTCACATGCACAGGCCATTTTTGTTTTTTCCTTTTGCAATACAGTATTAACAACAAAAGTGAGCACTTAACAAAGGAATAGAAATGAAAATAACTGCATAAGAATCGCATGGACAATAGATAGAGATGTAGGATATAGAATATGCGCTCAAAGAAGCAACGGTGCTGAAATATTGCCTTGATAGCAGAAACTTTATCGAGGTAATCAACTTTCAGGGCTATTTCTTAGTGAGTATAACTATTTGAATTTATGGGAAATGATTCGTTTCAAAATGCTAAATGAGAGATGAGATCTGGAAACAGATAAAAGTATTATCTGCCTCAATATTAATCATATCGTAGTTTTGTTTACTATCAACGATCACCAATATCAAATCAACAAATATTCACTCGCAAAATTTGCATCAATTTCCGCTCAAGGACTAATAAAATCTTCAAAACATCCTCTATATTATCTTTGTCGGCATCCAAGATTTATAATTTGAAACGACATAGCTGGAAATTGGAATCATGCGAAAATATCGTTGAAAAGATTGAAAAATGCATTCAAAGGTGTTCAGAAATAGTGCATTAAAGACAAGCTGAACAACGATATGGTTCCCCCAAAAAGAAGGAAAGAGATTCCACCGTTATTCCCAAATATAAAGAATAACCTTTTCGCTTTAGCAGAACTGCTGAAAAATAAAACTGTTGCTTTCAGCAGCAAAGATTTTTTTTATTCGAAAAACATAGTGGGCCACATTAACGATAGGAAAATGAGAGAAGGGATTGCGATTATATTTGTAAATTATTTTTAAAGGAAGCTGACCGAAAAATTTCAATCATAGAGGCCTATAAACGCTCAATCCATAATTGGTATGAAAAATGAGCATCATACAAAATTGTAGAATTTGAAAGCCTTTATTAAAAACGTTGATCAAGAGGGGTTTTCACACAATCATTGCAGTAAACTGTAACATGAAAATTATATCTCAGTACTCAATAATGCATCCTGTGTGCAACGTACGCTTCTTTAAGATGTAAAAATCTTATGAAACATTTCCTGTAAGGTTTTTGAACATGGAAGAACATTGAAAATGATGACAACGACGCTTTACTATGTAAATATAAAACATTTTAGTCAAGTAAAAAATTTAAATATGTCAGATTTTTTTCGGGAATTTAATCCACCGATCATGAGATAAGTCTAAATCGTACCTGCTACGGCCTTTCGAATCCTTCTTTCTTCCTCCAACATTTTGACCTCTTGGCGTGACAGGCACCGATTCGAGGTTGCTTATCAACAGGTTAATCGATTGCCTCGTTTCATCAATAAACAACGTCTCCATATCTTTGACAACAAATTTCGGCATCAACTTTTTCATCTGAAAATATATACGCTGTTACCCACTTAAAGATTTTTTGTTGGTGCAAATAGCTGCGACTGGCATCTGCATGCGAAAGTACATACTGCCACAAACGATAGATGCAAAATTTGAGAAGATCCATGCTTGCAGCACTTCGCCGATCCCCTTTGATTTTCACATTCCCTTCAAAAGTTATTCTATTCGCTGTGTGTCCAACTCACACATTCATAAGAAAATGTTTCATCTAGAATAGCAGATTAAATGGAATCGTGGCTAGATCAAGTGAAGAAGGATTAAGCACAGATAATCAAAACCATCGTCAGCGATCCGTTTTCCAACAATAACGCAACATGTATGATTGTGAATTCGAATGCTACTAACGAAAAGCCGCATCTGAGAGGTAAATTGCAGATAACGAAAGAGTTTCCTTAATAAGGTGCTCTCGTGGAATAGACATAGAAACGAAGGAACCTCTTGTTTGCTGTATAGATAGGAATATTTATAAAGAACAGTGCAAATAATTTGCCGAAATTAGGTCAAAGAAAACGTCCTCCATTGACCGCATGACCACATCATGAAATCATGAAGTCATCATGAAATTCTGTTAAGGAGTTTATCTTCTGATTGGATAAATATGTGACCACCATCATTTGGTAGTTGACCGAATGACTGCATCATGAAATCACCATGCAATGGTAAACTTGGAATGAAGCAAGAAAATAAGGTGACTGTAGAGGATCACCAAGGCATTTCAAATGCGAAAAATATTGAAGAACGCACGAAAATGCCATTCAATAGCATCGAGATAACTGTACTTTCATTGAAATGCTTGCAATATTGCATGCTTCCAAAGAAAAAATTCAACATGAATACGCCAACATAGCAACTTCACTCAACATTCAGGAGTGTTACAAAAATCGATGTCTTTATTTATGACAATATTTTGCTTCAAAAATGAAAGCAAACAGATTTTCATGTCTCTTTCGCCATTTATTTATTCTTCTTATGTTTCACCCTCACTGCAGCTCCTGATAACATACCCTAGACATATCCCGAAGAGCCTCTTCCCTGGTTGCCACTTCGCGCCTGATCGCAGCCGCCTGTTCATCTGGATTGTCCAGCTGCAAAAAAATACTATTAGAAACGTTCGTGCATTTATCAACTTTATAAGTAATCATGTTCCATCCACTGAAAACGTTCTTGCAATGAACATTATCTTCGCATGGAGAAAAGATTTTCGTTCATATGTCGACATTCCTGAGTAATATTAAAAACCTTACAATAATACGGATGTAAATGGTGAAGCAAATAATTTCCAACTCTCTGTCTTTAGACAATTGGATTGGTGACTTTCGAAGCACCACGCAAATTCTGACGAAAGGGGCGGAAGTGATGGAGGAAGGGGCGAGGGGAGTGACTTCTGGTAAGGAGATTTGGATCTTCTGTGGAACCAAAATTTTTCGATGCATATCTGATGAGAACGAAATTTGTGTTTGCCAAAATTAGAACTTTCGACCTTCTAATTTCATTACTTCCGTGAAACAAATTTGTACTTGAAATGGCCTATGAAAAAAAATGCAGAAAAAACGTTTAATCGAAAGCGATTGACCACAGTGTAATATCCCACCTTCGTATTTTTCACAGTTAGCAAGAGGTCAGTATCATACGAAATGTGAATAACATTCTTGAGTGGACGAAAGTGAAACATGCTGAAAATGCAAGGGAAGAAAGAAACGAAGAGGCCATCCTCGGGATCTCTGATTTTTCGCAGCGCATGGGGAAATTCCGAGAGCTATCCTTGGGATCTAGATATGGGTCTCCAATTTGTTCATACTATGATAATAGGTCTTTCGTCACTCGAAAACAAACGGAAACCGAATACAGCAACTCATACAATATTACTTTGTACGAGAGAAGAGAGTATAAGGAAGAACAATAGTGAGGGAATAAATGAAATGAACACCTGTAAGGCATTGAAGATTATTTGATGTTCGAACTTTTTAACGGAAAGAATTTGCTGAAACATATCATAGAGTTGATCCTTGAGGAGGATGAGATCAGCATTCGACTGGTTCACTCCTCGCAAACGACCTCTGCAAATAAGCCCTCATTTGCACAAAAAGTTATGCTGCTCGGCATTCCACTTATTGCTATATTCCCCCTCAATGATTTTTAGTTTCTAGCGCAGACAGCTGCCACGGTATTCGCAACTAATTAAAGCTGAAATAGCGATATAAAGGGAGCCGTTGTTTTCCACGAGAATGGCTTTAATCTTATATGAAAACATGCCATTGCACTTCGTGCGTGATGTCTTTCAGTTGGCCTAAGCCTTATTATTGAATTGTTATCTAGGCTTTATCCGTCCCAAGCGTTCCAGCATTTATCTATAGACCAAAAAAGATTCTAATGCAATTTGAGTGGGCAGCAAGTCTGCGCGGTTATCACTGTACAACGCTGTACTCTCAAAGAAGAGGCCACCCGAGGAAATAGGCAAAACTGCAACTCCCTGCAATCCTCAGAAACGAATTTTTTCTGTTTAATAATTTCGGTCACTATCCACTATCCGAAGAATATTGACATAGCCAATCGATACTTTCCAGCGACAATAAAAATTAAAGGCCTTGCAAAATGGAAAGCCTAGACGCATCACGAACATAGGATCTACGCCTTACTGTACGATGTCCTGACTGTCCGTATGGATCAAAGTGCTGAACTGCTGATAATATCATCGCATATGGACCTTAAGGTTTACTCAGAGCAGCTGCAGTAGTGACTGCTTTTACTGCGAAAGCATTCCAGTACAGGAAAAGATCTATGAGTACTTATCTGTGTAATATAAATTCGAACAAATGCATCTGCTGAATAAAAATCCATCCACGTTTTACGTTCCATGCTGAAACTCACCTCATTTGAGGCAAATTCTTCTCATGATTTCATAGGGGAAACTTTCACTATGATCCAGGATATTAGGAATACTCAATACTCTTGCTATTTTTTTTTCGCCGGTTGCAAAGCGATAGGCATTCTAGATCCCTTATCACACGTTTTGGTCCTAGATGATATGTCAAAGAAAAACAGCTCTAAATCTAGCATTTTACGATCATTTCCACGACCCACAGAATATTTCATAAGGAACAACCTGCCCTGCCTCGCTTGTAACGTGTCCTCGTCGCCACGGATGATCGTATCGAATTTGGTCATCCAACTGTTCAGCACAGTCTCTTTTGAAAGCCCATCTATCTCTGGTAAAGAGCGAATCCTCTTCTCAATATTGCAGCGAAACACCTATATCATCGGCTTGGTGACGCATAAATGAAGCCCTTCGAAATGTTTAAGAGGAGAACAAACAAAATCGAAGCTAGAACAGGTATGAAGAGATGATAATGAAGCTGCAAGAGAAGTGGAGTTCTGTTAATGAGACGGAACCCTTAGCAAAGTGCATTCTGCTGGTGATTTTAACAGGTTTTTGCAAGTTAGCGTTGCAGAAGGGCATTATGGCGATGACATATCTACGCATACTTAAGTGTGTGCGTCAATTTTTGCATTTAACAGTTTATCCTGGGAATTACTAAAGTCAGAGCTGAGGGACTTATAGGTACAACATATACAGGATAACCTTCGATCTCATAGCTCACGTCGTCTCATCAAATCCGAAAAGAGTTCTGGACGTCTAGACGTACGAAAAATTTATACACATATATGGTTCTCACATTACAATGGTGCTGATCAAGACATTGGAAAACTGACGAAAAAGTTTTTGAAAATCCGGAAACGAAGTGAAGAATCATACCTCCCTAAAGTCGTACTGAGAGAAGCCACCAGCTTGGACGACCTTTTGAACCCGTTCTGACTTGAGAAATACCTGCAATGAATTGCGATTGTTTTCAGCTCTCTTATCGTTTGCTATGAAAATACTCAAAAAGCCACATAAATATACTCAATGCATAAATATCTTTGTTACTTTCAAATGCAAGAAGGGTGTTATCCTCTGACTTACTTCAAAATAGGACTCAATTGCTTTCGTGAACGCTTCGTCGGCGGCGATTTGAGTTTCCCCTTTGAGAAAAGATTGGAAACGATCCTTTATCCTGGCGAGCTCCTGCTTATTCACCTATAATGAGCACTTTCATAATGAGAGTATTAATATCTGCTATGAATAGATTTAGCTGATCTCTGACGCTGCACAGACCTACTCCAAGTAATTGTAGGTGTTGATTAACCGAGCAAAACATTGTCGGATTATGTGATTGCCATGCGCCATTACGATAATCACCGGATTAGAGTTCCAATTTCCGAACGTCTAAAGAGTCGCTTTCGCCTAAAAGCAAGTCGTGGTAAGAGGAAATTCAGGAAACCAGAATGATTTGCTCTGCGCATCTTTTCATTATATTTTTAGGATAATTGCAAATAATTTTCACAACATTTGAGATACTCTACCTGGACGAACTTATGAAGAAATGAAAGAAAGACGGAGAATATGGTATGAACATTATGCTTTGACGAAGTCTGCTTGCTCAAATAATATAAATCAACATGAAATAATAAATTTCAAACTTCTTTTACAAATTCGGTAAGTAATGATGCAACTTGCGAGGCTACTCAGTGCTCACATCAATTTCAATCATTACGGTGGAGATTCTCGAATGCTTCACATTTTATTCTCAATTGCAGCAGATGCGCATAACCGAGATAACACGTCATCGTATCGGCGTTTAAGATAAAATTTATTGGAGCCAGGCGACAACATTGCGTGACTATCGACTATTTCAGAGAAATTCGAAAATTTGTTGGCGATCGTTATTTACAGCGATCGTTAGTATCGCTCATTGAGTGAGGGCTGGTTAGGGCGATTCCATTTTTTTAAAGTAGGAACATCCAGTACTGAAGAAAAAATTCAGCGCTGAAGAAAAAGACTTCGGTGATACGTTACATGAAGACTGTAACCTACTTGGAAAAAAAAAGTAGCTGAGGACTCCATTTTGACAGGAACCTCATGTCTGAGAGAGGAGAAAAGTTTAAGAATTCGTTTAAATGCTTCAAGCCTACTTCGAAGTATTTTAATGACCTTGTATTTCGTCCCATTCGGAAACAATACTCGAATATCTCGTATCTGATGGAGCAAGAGTAACTCTCATCTGCTAAACTTGACACAATGGAATTTCAACGAAGAATTCTCAACATACCTTCAACTGCCGCCTTGCCATATCGGTTGGTTGCTTTGCATTGAAGTGATATGCGATGCATTTTGCGACAAACACATATAATTGTAACTTCTTCTTGCGCTGCTCTTCTTCCAATTCTGCCCTGAAATGATGCCTCGCTCACATCGTCATTCTCATCAGCAGCAAACAACCAAGAAAGCGAAACGTTTCTGAGCAACTCAATTGTGCATGGTTGTTCAAGAGATAATTGAATCTATGAGAAAGGAAGATGGAAATTCTTGACGAAGAATGGAAACGCGACTTTATTCTTTCCTCCTCCTCCTTGCTCATCTTCGGGGCAGAGTCCACAGCAAGATGTGCCGGCGTGCCCTGATCATTAGATGTGTAGTCTTCATCATCATCGGAGATATCCTGCGATGATTGCGCAAATACCGGTCGACCCGCAACTGCAGCCATATGCAACTGCCTGCTGCTGCTCTGCAAACATAACAAACTATCGATATCTAGTAGTTACAAGCAAAAACCATCAGCCTGATTAAAGTAATTCGTAGATGAGAAAAAACTTAAAGTGCTACAATATAAGACAAACTGTTTACACGAAGTTGTCACATTTACCATATGAGCATTAATGCTGAATTTTAGCAACGAACAATCAGGAAATCTTCCAAATCAAGAATGTAAGGACCAATAAGCATACTGATGCGCAATAGTTTACCGCAACCCGAACATATTACAGCAATGAGGCATCGCTGACAACGCAGTGAGCGAGCGGGAATGTAGTCTTGCAGACGCCATTTGAAACCTTTGCGTGGACAATAATTCATAAAGAAATACAAAGAAAAGAAATGGTTTGGGTCTTAACACAAAGTTATTTTGCTTTTTGCGATACCGATATCAATGAGACTGGAAAATTCTGTATTCGAATTAGTGTAACAAACATCCACTTAAGGAAACCCGTTACATACCGTCCTGAAGGTAGGAAGGCCGGAGTTAATTGAGTCATTTCTGCGCGCTCGTGCAGAATCGCCACGATTTAGCGAGTTCGCCTGTGAGACTGAATCGGACGGAGCGGGTGAGTCAGAGCGTGGCGACACCGAGGTGGTCAACTGTTGACGAGGGATCGACAAAATCTAAACAATATTTTACAACAACGTGCAATATGTAACGTCTTCTGAAATCAGATGTCCATCAGCAGGGATAACAGAAACGCTTTGAAGGAAATAGAAGAGAGAAAGGGAGAGAACATCTCCTAGAACGTAGAACTTGTTTATTTCGCTGTCTAAGCAAGTTTATTCAAACACCGTTAAAATATAAACTCAGATGCACAAAACTCAACTTTCGCATATAATCGCAACGCTGATCGTCGAAGCTGCACACTCTTGAGACAACACAATGTTCCACCATCGTTATATATATATATATATATATATATATATAATATATATATATATATATATATATATATATAACCAACTGAACACTGTATCTGACTAAATTGTAATAAGTTGGCCAAACAGGATAAATTTGATGGTTCAACGGCAACTGCTGTAAGCACTCAAACTAATCAATTGGAGAGTTCCAGAACAGAATGTTTCATGGCGAAGAATAATGTTCCGTTCCAACATTCACCGTAGACGGCTCAACATTTTCGCCTAACCAAAATGTACAGGTTTTACCGAAATTCCATAGTCAATAGGGAACCAATCGAATTTTCTTCGGATGCAAAAGAGGAAATCATACTAAGGAACTAAAAATTGGCCAGAAAGTGCTCAATTTTACTTCTACAATTCCTCGTCAAACAGTGATTTTATTGCTGTTTCACTGTTAGTATAGCAAATGCACTTGGCAGCAACAAGGATATGTCACCCCACCTTCCAGATAGTTTTGTCAAAACTCCTCCACCACCGCGGCTAGGTGGGGAAGAACAAGAAGAGTCCAATCACTTTTTTTTGATCCAACCACTAAATTGAGAAAGTAATGGACTTCTAAAACGCCTCGAGCCAGCTTATCTGCTACCCTTTATGGAGAAATAGACTCATTATCAATGAGTTCAAGCATAAAGAAAGAAAAATGGCTAGCTGTTGAAATGCTTGAGACTTACTGGAGTTCTTCACCTTGATCGTTTTGATAGCTATCTTACGAATTTCTTCACCGGAGTTTTTGCATTTCACATGCAAAAAGGAGCCTTTCTTTTCAGCCCATACAAGTACGACTGATTTCCATTTCAACAACAAATTTGTGCTCTTTGGCACATTGTTAGGGAGCAAAGACCTATGTGCTCAAGGTGGCTGAAGGAGAATATGAATTTATGGATACAAAAAGGTCGCAGAATATTATAAACGAGGCAAGACTTGAGGATACAAAAGAAAAATGTTGCGAAACTATTGCAATAAGTTGGATTCAAGTAAGCGCTGTTGTTCTTCAAGATTGCGAAGTTCTGTGGCAAAAGAAAATTCGACCAAACAGCTCAAGTTCATCAACGAAAAGACTATTTCATTTGTACATCAGTAGAATGAACGAAAATACAAAGATAGGAATACGGCCGCGGCGTCCATTTTGCAGCCGCCCCCATTTATGCCAGACTCTACAAAAACATCCACTACGAATCACTGAGATATTGGTTCGCTTACTCTTGACAGCGCACCTGCCAATTTCATCAAGGAAAATATCACTGTTGAGTTGCAAGTAAGCGTTTGTGGAAGCAAACAGTTATGAAAATTGTATGGCATAATATGGTGTGGTCCTAGTTCATATAGTGATTTATGAGAACGAAAACAGGTGGAGGTCATTTTATTGCACAAATTACGACTATCAAATTTTGTGATTACGGGTTGTGTACATGCGAGATGAAGCGATCGATGGGTGAGACAGGCATATGTAAACGTTGGCACATGCATAATTCAATTTTTGCACAGAGATGCTCAGCCTATTTTATTTTGATTATTTAAACGTTTTGGGCACTTCTAACAAAAAATATGAATGGAAAATCATATGCAAACACTAATCTTGTTTCTTAAACCATCTACTATAAAACGCTGAATAATTCAAGAGGTATTTTTCTATTGCAATCATGTTCAATTCTGTTTATCAAGTGCAGAATTGAATTGTCTAATCTGCATCGATGATTCAATTCACATCTAAAGTAGCAACGATTAAATTTGAGTTATGCGGCGTGGATAGTGCCTGATGAAAATTAAGAATGGTCAGGTTGTTCAGAAGAAGCCGTCGTTCATGATAGTTGCATCATCACATGAGCAGCTCATGATTAAATGTTGTGGTACAGATCATATGAGAAGGAAAATGTGCTACTTTTGCAGCAAGCGTGCTTCGTAAACACGTGAAATTGTATCATCGACTAAACAGAACAGCCAACAATACAAGTAAATTCTTTGCAACATGACAGATTCTGGGAGTGCTCGAATCCTAGAATGAAATCTCGCTGACAACAGTTGGAGAAAGTACCGCGAAATGCATTGGATGCATTTTTACTGAGCTAAGCGGATTGCAGGTTACATCCCGGCATCTGGATTTTCGCTTTTCGCCTAAACATACTCCAAGCTATTAATCACTGTCACCCTGGACATTAACAGTGCCAGATTGACAGGCTGATCGACAGTTCGGTGAAAGCAGTAAGAAAAGATGCTTAGCATTGCACTCACTTCCGCTTAAATACCAACATGGGAAAAGCTATGAAAGTGAAGGCCGAATGAGCTTAAAATTTTGTAGCCATAGCATAATTTTCGAGGAAAACTGGTAAGATGTGGACTTCGGCTTTCGTGCCGCAGTGTGAAAGTATAAATATAACACTTCAAATTTTTTGCTTCCTTCAGAAATAACGTCATTCTATGCTCTGTTCACCACTTCCCTCAAGATCCGCATTGAACTCATCTGCTTGCCTTCGTGTCGACTGTCATCCTATAAAGGTGCAGGTGTCAAGGTGTGTGATTTGTTTCTGAGCATATAAGGCATCAAGAAGCCCTCTTCAAATCGAACAAGTATAAAAGAGTGGAACCTCAGAAGTGTCGTCATTGTCGTTGGCAAAGCGATCGTCGTCGTCCTCCTCACTGCTCGATGCGCCGAGCATCTGAAATGCTAATTATTTATTTAATAATGCCGACCTTAGCATGCACGCTTCACACCATTGCGAGGGTTAGCAAAAAAAAAACGAAAAAAAAAAGACGGGCATATATCACAAATGCATCTGCCAAAGCAATAATTGAAAATGCGAAAGCTGCTCGCATTAAAGCACATAATGATCATGTCAGAACATTAGTTGTTGAAGATTAACTCATGTGCTGATGATATGAAAACGGATATTAAGTGACCACTGCGACATGCAAAACAGTTTGCTCGAAAAGTCATCGTAGTTTGTGAACGATGCAAACTACCTATCAGTCATCAGGGCAATCCATATTTACTTGGTGTCATCCCAACTCGTCCCCTTCTCACAAAACCACCTGTACGGAAGTGCATATCCAATGCTCCGTTCCACTTAACGCTCCACTTTCATTGCAGATCGCTTGCTTACCGTTCGTTCCGAAAATGAACTTAGGCACGACATCAAGAATAATTTTATATTACTGCATTATTTTCAAGCTCCCTTTTGTTGCCCGCAAGCATTCACCCGCATTTACTCCTAACTCTCTGAATCACAATCGCATTGCATGTTTTCCAACGCCCTCTTGTCTATAGTCTCTATTCGCCAGGTATAAGCAGCGTATGGTTTTGAAAATTGGCATCTACACTTTTAATTGAGTTTCGTGCGAGAATTAATTGCGTTGCCACTGACGTTTTCAGGAAAACTGAATTTTTTAGCTGTGGAATTATACTCGCTATCGTTTTCATAGGAAACGTGTTATCAGGTATTGTTTTGCGCAATATGCCATTCAGGAAAACTGAATTTTTTAGCTGTGGAATTATACTCGCTATCGTTTTCATAGGAAACGTGTTATCAGGTATTGTTTTGCGCAATATGCCATTCCAGTTTTATGCATCGTTTTCACTAGTAGCGACACTATTTAGTGCAAAAGTCTGTCCTGCGTGGGATAACCACCTGTTTGCCTCTCTACCCCTCCGTTAATTTCAACATGCTTGTGCAGAAAGAATGCACTTTGCATAATGCCTCTCGCAAATGCGAGTTTGCAAAAAACGGATCACATGCGTCCCTAAAAATACTTGTGCGAGAAAAGAACTGGGAATCACATAAAAGGAAAGGATACGAAATGTCCCTATGTGTTCCCCTTATTCAAACAAATGGTTTCACAGGCTCTGAACAAAAACGCAACACATGCAGGAAAATGGCCTTATACTTCAACTGACCTAACTTTCTGCGCATGTGTTCTACAAGAAATTCGCTTTCGCATTATCCGACTGACACAAAAAGAAAACTGAACACTGTGAAATCCATCAGTTATTTCAGCAACTTCAAATGCTTAAAACTCGCTGTCAAGATAACGATTCGTCCTGGTTATTGCCAAGAATGTTATTCTACGACGCGTATTAAACACATCAAATTCCCAGAAGCACATAACGGCACAACAAACATTTCCATATGACCTAACGAAACGAATATAAAGGCGGAGTTTTTTGAAAGTAATTTTGGTGGCACTTCGCATAATAATTGACATAGTGGAGTTTTTGCAATACGCATTGGGTGAGACTCTGAACAATGAGACTGTGAACAATGAACGACGGAAACTGCTGCTCGCTATATATATATACCACAAGTAATCAGTTCAACGAACCGGAAACAAATAGCTTCCCGCTAAAGGTGCATTCAACACTATGGCGGAATTCATCGATCTGTACGAGTGGCTATTATATTGTGGCTACACTAATATTGTTTCGCCTAACGCTGCTGGTTCAATTTTTTGCATAAACCGATAGGGACGATTAATAGTTTAATGGGTACATCTTTTAGAAATATGTTATGTTAAGTACACTGAATCAAACCATTCATTTGTTTGCACATTTCGTTAGGGGTTCGCTAGAAAGCTTTATAAGAAACATCTTTTTCCACGAGCGTTCGAAACACCTGAAAGACAACTCCTCAGCCACAAAATTTTGTATGCTTCGCCAAAAATAATGACACAAGAAGGCATTCCTGTGAAAGAATGTCCACAGCATTCGGAACCTGAAATTCCCTTCTCTGAAAGGCATAGGAGGAAGGCGCGACTTGCAATCAATAACTCCATCAGTAGCTAAAATGTTCTCGAAACGAAGATTTCGACAACACCTTTTACACAAACGATTTCCTACTTGGCCAAGTGGCTATAACATGTTCGACTAATGAAATTAATCTACTTTGAGCGGAAACGAAGGAAACGCACTGGCTGAGCTCGAAATGTAAAGCGGACAAGAAAACACGCATTTGCTTAACAGATGAGCGTTGTTGTGAGAATGCCAGACAACACAATAACAAAATAATTCGACAAACACATGGCTAACGTCATCTATTAAGGATATCTATTTGTTCAGCTCAAGCAAAGATGGTAAACCTCATCTCACTATTAACGAAAACTTTGTCTGCCAAAGGAGGGCGAAGTCGTCGCAGAAAGAGTGCTCTATCTGGTAAGAGAGAGTTCCTTGCTCGCCCTCTCCCCCCCCTCCCCCCCCCCTCCTCTCTCTCCCTCATTTGCATATGGAGTTGTAATGATCATCAAGCAAAGAAGATCAAAATAATAGCGGACAATTCTTTACTTCGAAGGCAAGTTAATGCCTGAGCAGGTCTGTAGTTGAATTTGGATGTGAAAATATAGCCATATCTATAGAGCAACATATTCCGGCTGAATAACAATTCAAAGACGACTCCATACCCTAGGAATTATGCCTGATAATCACCCACGACCAACAAACTTATAATGCAATCAAGCTGCACACATAAACAGCATAGAAATATATAAACAAAAAAGCACACAAACACCCGGACGTATGCATACGAACACACACAAACAGTTATGCAGACCCAAACATGAAGCCCAGATGCAAACACACATATGTATACTAACACAAATATATATAGCATGGTTAGAGGAATGCGAGCATGTCTGTAAATACAGCTACAAACAGAGATATACACATATAAAAAGTGAATTGAAAACTCGCAGCTATATGAGTGAATTCGAGTAGGAGTTCGCGCTGATCGCTTGTCTCTGCAGATAAATGGAGAGGAAGACGTAGAGCGGGATTGTTTATACGTAGGTAATGTTTACATTTAAAATGGTTTCGATTTTTAGCGCGCATATGCCGATAAGTTTTTTCCGAAATGACGTGTCATTTTTTGCCGAAAATGATTCTTGGAAAAGGGACCGTAAAATGAGTTAGACAGATGCAGTCTCGTGGTGCAATTTCAATGAAAAACTAACTAAATGATTTGTGAATGAGTGATTTTTTAATGAGCAAGATCGATTATTGCGAGGAGAAAATTCAAGTTTTTCTAATATAATTATCTGCATCGACCAAACTCTATCAATAATCACAAGCATTTCTTAAAAAGGAGTTGAAAGGAATAGATACACTGAATCAAGCTCTGCACTAGATTCAGGAAAATATGCGAATGCACAGCGGCAGATCCGCCATTGCTGCACTCTTCCAGTAGATTCGACTCTCCCTTTCCGTTGAATGCCTCTTCTAAACTCGGCGGAAATCCATTATAAGTTCTTAAAGCTCCTGTCGGGATCCGACTGCTATGATGAGTGCAAATATTTATGTTTGAGCATCTTAGTGTCTTTAGCTCGGGTAGCGTGAATCTAGAACCCACCGGTGCATATAGTATGGGAATCGTTGCACCACAGCTAATGTTCTCGAGGAAATGCTGAATGCTTCCCGAGGCTGCGTCTCGCGATCGCAGGGGGCTCATTGGGCGAGGGATTGCAAGGAAGCAGAGGAAGTTGTTTCACTCCAGCTGGCACCTTGCATCGTCTGTTGCTGATTAAGAGTTGAGTTATTCGACTCCCCGTTCACAGCAGTGAACTGTGGTATCTCATTCTCTTGAAGGATTTGGGTCGGCGATACGGAATTGGCAGAGCGGTATCTTCCATACTCCGCCTGAAAAAGGCAAATGTTCCCACATCTCAGGCGGAATGTTCCTATCGGAAAGCTGCCTTTGTGCAGCTTAAGAATGTCTGCTTTTTGATACTATTCGGCTTTTCTCATCCCGAAATTGCCCTTGCAGTCGTCGTTCCTCTCCCCTAGCGAATGGTTTCTCAAAGTCTTCTCCCTAACCAGGAAGATGAAAAATTCGTTTTCCGTGATCAAAGTCACTGAGGGTCAACTGTTCTTTTCCGGAATAGTAATCTCGAATTTCATCAGTAGTGAGTTCTTTTGACCGACCTCAAGAACACCATCGCCAAAGGTGTCTATATTAAGAATCGTACGAATAGCGTATGAAATTCCTGTTGGCTCGTCCGCCGTTTCTTATGCAGCCAGTGCGAAGGAATAAAACAACAATGATGAGACACCCAATGATGCATTTCGCTGCAAATTCAGCCAACTGTAAAAATTGTTGGCAAAAAGCGGCTTTTGGCGTTCGGTGTCAGAGTAAATTAAAGTAAGAAGGGATAACTGGACTACGGTATAGTGGCTATATCAAATGAAAGATGAACGGAAGCATAAAAATGGAAGAAACTTCTATGCAGTTGAACTGATATGAAGCGTCAAAAATTTAGTAAAATGTGAGGTAATGGAAACTCTATCAAGTTAGATGAGGCAAGCATTCAACAACGTTTTGCTTGTAACTGCTGATTATTTGGTGTTATTCATGAATGGATTTCGACACAGCGATCCCATAGCGACCGGGAAAAGTGAGAGAATAGCGCGTCTCGAGGCTCTATTTAATTGCGCACTTGTACCATATAATCAACAACAGAAAAAGCATATTTATGTGTAAGAAAGAGCGGCAAATAAAACTTTGCAAAGATGTATTACCCTAATGGGGCGTCTTCATGCTACGAAAAGTGCGCCGATGAGCAAAAGTTACGTGAAAAGATGATAAAACGGGGGATAGGAACAATGAGAATAAATAAAGCCGAATCAAGCAAAGACACATTATTGCCTAACTGTTAGGAATCAATTTTAAGAAACCTCGTTTAATAAATGCGAATTTTTGACCTGGACAAAATAAACAATAGCGGGCGAGCTGCAAAAATATCACACAATTACCCGAGGACGTGCAATTTTACAGCATAACACCTAAATTATAACACAAGATTCCGTCGTAGTAACTCTCGTAAGTCAGTTTTTTACACAGTCATTTCTCCTGAAAGAATGGGGATTCGATTCAGAACCCAAACGGTTATCTCTAGCAATTTGCCTATTCGGGCTTTTGAGTTGCTCTTCTGAATTCTAGGCGATGAAAATAGCAATCAAAAAATTGATGTCACACAAAAAGTAGCCATCAAAACGTCACTGGCTGGCGCGTGAAAACAGTTGATGGCGATGAAAACATCCGGCTAGAATATTAGCGCATAAAAATTTCCAAAGAATGGAAGCAGCATCCGTAGAGTTGCTTCTGATGTGGACGAGATGGACACATGCTTTGATACTAGAGAATGTGCGGTCAGCATAAATTTGGAATATATCAACAAACAACGTACGAAAGTCGAGAACAGCATCATAAGCAAAGAGGGCGTTGCACAAACAAATGAACCGGCTAGAGAGTATTAACTGCGATACTGGGCACATATACCCAGGAAGGCGATTACCGAATTCATCAACAACGAATTGAAATTCGAGAGAAAGCACACCGCTGAACTGGTTGATTAGAGAGAAGCTTAAACCTTATTTATAGGTGACAAATAGAGTCATCTGGAAGAAGGAAGAATATAATGACTATCTCGCGGTAATTTTCGGAGGAAACCTTATAATGCCCACTCATGTAGTGGTGTTATGGGAATGTTGGCAAAAAAACAAACGCGAAGCAGAGGAGTTTTCTTCTCGAAGGGAGAAAAGTGGTGTTGGGATGTAAGGTGCCCGAAATGTTCATACATGGATGTTATCCAAAAGGAAAAGCACGCCAGTGATGTTGATTTTCGAACACTCTGAATACAAGAAGATAAACCCACAATTGCAAGTGATGCTGATACAATATGCGCCTTAATAAATATATCTTGCAGCAATAATCGCGAAATAACGCAGAACGTGTTTTCTTTCCAACGCAAGCAGTCGGATGCACAATTTTGTCAGGAGAAAATTGGTAGATGTGCTTCAAGGAAATCCGCTGTTTTCAAAATATTTTTTAGTCTGAAAGATATGCACACATCAAATATATATACAGCAATAGTTCAGCTGGAAAGCACTATAAGCTAACGAAACGGTTGAAGCCTTTCTGTCTTATTAATATGCGAATAAAGTGGTGGCTAATGATGGTTGTGTCTGGCTATTCATTGCTCGATCAAAATCTCCGAATGTTATGTTTACGAAGCGGTGGAAAAAATTCAGAGGACAATTTGTCGACTTCAAATGCAAATGAAGTTTAACGTTTGCCGTGTCACAAAACTGACGCAAAGCCAAGAGGTAATTTATCGCATTAGAGAAAGTGTGTACATCAAGCCAACTCTCAAAGAAGTATGAATAATACCAAAGTCGTTTATGTGAATCTACACTAGTCTGTAACGATAAAAGTGGCTCTCGAAGCGTTTAGAAAACTTTCTTTCGAAGGTTGATGGTGATAAAGTGCCTCAAATCCACCTTGCGATTTGCTAAAAATTTTTTCTTCAGCTTTAAAGGTGCAGGTACGCTTTTTGGTTGGATGAGGTCTTTTTTTTACATAGAATAATGTGGATTTTTTTGGAGAAAAAACGAACTAATGGCAGTCAGTTTGCCCCAGTGGAACGCCGCAACCACCCTATTGCAACAAAAATGATTTACGACACAAAATTCTGCCTCACTGTTGAAATAGTGGTTTTTCCTTAATCGACTGCTGGAACGGTAATAAAAACTTCAAAAGAACCGAAGGCAGTTAAGAGTGCCCAATTTTCACAGTTGGTAGATAAATTTCAGAATAGAAAACAGCAATTTTCTATTTCGTTTCCTAGCCAACTCCTCTATAGAAGGAGTGTTCAGAGAATACAAGAGTATAAACAAAACAGGAAAGCGTTATAACGAAACAAGCAGTTAGCTACCTGGAGGTTCACATTTAGGGAAGCCATCTAAATAATGGGCATTCGAGCATTTCTCTCGGGATTGGGAGGAGGCCTCAGTGATGGATGCAGGGCTTGCTGGAGCGCATGCTTGAAACGTGCAACGATGCTGCTTATTGCTCGAGAAGCGAAATCGATAGCGCACAAGCTGAACATGGCTGTTCAACTATTTCTTCCTTTTCGCCAAATGACTTAACCTTAATTAGAAATGACATGTGATCGTTGTCTGCTATATCATTTACCAGTCCCCTGTGGGAATCGACAGCTATTTTTCTTTGGAGAAGGGAGCCATATCAAGCGGAAAATGGAAGTGAGAGGAGTGATGACGGGATATAGGAGAGCAGTTGGAATGAATGCGGAGACAAACACAACCAAAACAAAGATGACGGAATTGTCGTAAGGATGCTCAGGTGTTCTGATGTGCATACTTTCTCTAAGATGCTCTAAGATGCCCAACATCGTTTCATCGTTTCTTGTTCTCTCGATGCTCAGGTGTTTCATTAAAATGCGTTTTCTCATCGATAGATAAACGAAGATAGCACCGGGAATTCCTACTCAATCAGTCATGAGGCCCTTCACTGTCGCCTTCTGATCTTAAATTCTAGAGAAATCGAGACTGGATTCAGAGAACATGAAGGGATTTACCAGGCCGAGAGCAATGAGAGTAAACCCCGATCATAGGAAGCAATCGTGTCCGGCGATTATGATGCATTAGGTGAATTTTTACTGGAAATTTGGAGTGATTCGATTATCTAAAAAAAAAAGAAAAGAGAAACTTTCGCATGAAGAAAATACGAGCATTTTCGGCTAATCGCTTCTCTTCCAAAAAGTTCCATTACCGAGTTAAATGACCGCATTCGAGCCACTCCTCTCATCATTTTGCATTAAAAAATTAGATTCTTGAGAGAGTTTTCTCCTTTATGCAGTGATCTGATCAATATTTCGTTGATCATTTTTTTCAGTATTATTAATCTAAAGAAAGCATTCGATGAGAATTCAGCAAAATTTTTTCATGAGCGCTATACATTGATGATGCGCTTTTCATCTCAAAATTTCAAATGTATTAATTGCAGAGATCGGCCGTATCATAAACCCTATGAACGAAAAGAAAAGGAAAATGTTAAAATATAAGGTTGTGCGAAAAAGTGATCAATAAAACAGTGGAGAGAATGATTTCCTCTGCGAGCGGAATTTTTAAAATGGTCGAAATGATATGCTGCTAAACCCAAATGAGGAACCGATGACAGCGCATCCTGGGAACTAAAATTTGGTCGTGACCCTTCCTGCAATTAGCGCAGCTCTGGATATCAATCTTTACAGCAGCGTATTCTGATTTCCATACCCTGAAACCTTCAGTGATAAATTCAAGTCACCAAGTGAGGACTTTTGGAACACTTCTCTTCACTTCCATCATTTTGCTGTCACACGTATAATCGTTCACGCTAATGGCGAACAGAATTTTATAGGTTACTAATACGAAATGTCATAGTTCTTGGACCACTAGCTCAGGAAAGTGGCCTAAGTCACGCTTCATCCAAAGAAAGGAAAAGCAAACTTCATAAGCCATTAAGAGATGAAATTTTTGACCACCAAAAGTCCACCTCGCAACACGCTACATAAATTGAAACTGACTTGGGAATGGGGAAAGTAATTAAAAATTTATGATGATAAATTACAAAAACCCAGCAAGGAAAACAAAATTTGGAAGGTTCAATGCTTGAAGCTTGCCTTTTTTTAAAGTCTGGCGTTGGCCTCATTTCGACCAAAAATCCGCCAGAAATGCGAGCAAAATGACTCCCAATGGAATAAAAATGTGGATACCGTTGAACAAAAGTCCCGGATCTCAAAACATCTGATCCAAAGTCATCTTGAAAGGGAAGATCTAAACCACGCAAAAGCAAAAAAGTTGAATTCTCTGGTGACCTGAAACAGATAGGCAGCAGTAGACTTTTTAAAATGGAATGATTGCCAAAACATGGATAAGAAAAGCGATCAACCGAGTCAGCATAGTACGCGCTTTCTGCAAGTTCCGTGATCAGATTGAGTGGCTGCGAGAATAATAAGAAGTAGGAACAGCATAGAATGCGTTTGCAGTTTCACTTCACTCTCACATTTGCGAGGCGGCATCGGTGATGGGATGGAAGAAGGGAAAGGAGGAGGAGGGGCTGCCCTCGATACTCCACTATCATATGTTCTTTCTTTCCTTTCACTCCAGTTGTTTACATTGAACCCCTATATAACTGAAGTAATTTACACAATCTACAGTACAATACTGCGAATGAGATGAGATCACCTAACATGTTTAGCAAATGCACAGCAGTTTAAAAATTTGCAGAAGAGTTCATGAGGCGTATAAGTTCTTACTTTTGTTCTCGAGTTGGAAGAGAAGGTATGAAAGCACAAGTGACATCCTTCAACATCCTGACCGGATCAGACGATGACGAAGAAAGTGGAGTCGCCCCTACCGCCGACCACTCATTCACCCTCCACCAGCATACTGTTCGCCGATCGTCGGATTTTTAAACATCATTAATGCTGTTAATCAATATTGTCGGAAGGTCAACATTAGTAATACTGTTGAGGGTCCTGAGAAGCACTGAGCTGAGCCAAACACTTTTCATTGCTTTACATAATCTTTAAACTAAACGGTTTGCAATAATCGTGTACGATTCTGCGAAGAGTCATTCTAGTATCTTCGACTGGAAAGCAAATTTCAAAGCAGAGGTGTTGCTGATAGCAAGCTGACATATTTAGGAAATCACTCCTTTTTTCATTAGTTGTAAAAAGGCAATTAGTAACAAAGGCGATTCGAAAGTCACAATCCTCTTGAGGCCTATACTGTTATTGACTGCTGGCAAATAATTTTGATAATTGCGGCGAACAAGAGGCCTCGAATTCTCTCATGCTGAACTCAAAACAACCGACTAATTAAGAAAAATGCACTTTACACATTTTCTCGACTATTTTTGCAAATGAAGTGTGCAAGCAATTTCACATGCATTTGCATTTTAAAGCAAAAGTACATTGCAATGTCCTCTGCACATGGAAGTTCATGTTCATCTGTGTGTTCGCTCGTACGTCTATGCGCCTACTAGTGGGGTAATTTTATGCCATAAGCAATAAAAGCAATAGCAATAAAATTTGGTGTGCACAGTGTACTTCATATGGTGGATTGCTATCCTCTAGAATCTTTCGATGCATTACCTTCCCTATTATCATTAAAACCTGAATTGCTTTAAAGCCAGTCATGAGTAGATGTAAACGGCGCTTTTAGTTGAGCATTTGTACAGTATGCGGATGCAATTCATAACCACTCGGACTGTATTTTAGGTGCATTTAGGCGAGCAGTTTACCTAGCGGGATGAAATGCAAAACCACATACTGTTGCAAATAAACTCCTATGTATCTGATTTCTGAGGTCTCAGCCGACACTCAATAGAGATATAAAAACGACAGTGGAAATCGAAACGAGAAGATGGTAGAGCAGCGCGACTGGTTTTAGACTTCCAATGAACATTTGTTTAAATTCCGCAAAAGTGACAACTTTTAGTGAAGAAATCTCACCATTGGAAGCGAAAAAGCTTTACCGCCAAAGAAATTCACCAGGAAAAGCCATAAACATAGGAAAAGAAAATTTTCATAGAATCAGATCAACAGGTTCAGTATAGATTACAGTAAAAAGCGTGCATAACGGAAAGATAAAGATAGAATAGAAAAGTTCTGAAAAAGCGGAAAAATTCAATCAGCGAGATATGTAGAAATAACACGGAGATATTGAAGGAAAGGAAGCAAACAGGTCATAAGTTTAAAAAATATGAAAAAATGCATTTAAGAAAAGTTCAAACGAAATGCTAAAAGAGAAATGGAATTAAATCATCGATATAAACAATATTCGGATTTAAAATACTATTTTTCTATAACGTTTTAAAAAATAACCTTGAAAAGATCAAGGCAAAATAGTCAGTACGAAAAAAGAAAGGCGGCGGCGATGCAGCACTAAAAACATTCTTTGTTCAATGGAAGGCAATACCACCAGTCACCATAGAAATATATGACAAGTGCAGAAGCTTATTAGATGAGCAGCTAGGATGTGCACTTCTGCATCCAGCCGGCACGACCAATTCCACAAGTGGAAAATAAAAAAATAAAATATGCAGGATAAAGGCTTCATATTTTAACCGATGCAGCTGTGTACAAGAATATCCTACAAGAGATTCCTGTAATCCGAACAATATAAAATGGATGCAAATTTTTGAGCATTCCCAGATGAACAGAACTGCTCTCGGAACTGCTGGATCAACACAAATTATACGATAGGAGACCGTCCTATGAGCTAAATTGTTCCTAACATATTTTTTTAGTTCCTAACATATTTTTTGACTCTAGCGTAAGTCCCTCTCCAACTTAAAGGTCTCGCAAAGGCGGACACGATTATATTATGCATTCTTATTCAAATGGCACTGTTTGACAGCAATTTTGCAAAAAGAACCTTACAAAATGATTTAGAAATTGTGAACAGAAAACAATTGCAAGAGGAAGGGAAGTTCAGCTTAAATAACTCGAAAGCAGCGAAGTGCCATATATAACTAATCCAGAATTCAATGCAAGTTGCCACATAGTTTCCTCCAAGTATATTGGCTTGAGATAGCGTTTTCACTGCGGTTGGGGATTTATAGATTAATGTAATGGGGACAAAGCTACTCGTCATCAGAATAAATGAGAGAATACACCATGTTCGTAAAGGGAGACAGACGAAATAAACCGAATATTTCTTCACCAATGCAGCTCTCTACAATGAGCGCAAGAAAACCAAAATAATTTTCCAGCAACATAACATAATTCTTATAGTTAATAATATAACGCTGAAGATCATTAAATGACCAAATAAAAGTAAATAAATCATAAAGACACGAAAAAAAACAAAACAATGCGGATGATATATATCGTTTAGCATTTATAATAGGAGAACGCAAATGATGTTGGAGAGTTTGAAAGTTCAAACGTGCCAAAAAAACAACTTCAATAACAATCGTCATGTTCAACTACTCTATTTCACTGCAATATGATCACTTATCAATCTCTGCTGCATTGTTCACATTTAACATAACAGTTTCCTTTTATTTAGCTATTTTCCTATTTATCCCTTTACGGCGCTCACTTCAAAACTAACATAATTCTAGAAAATCTTAGTACATATTCGTGACTTAACATTCTCTTACTCATATATCCTCTATTACTACACAACAAATCTTCAAGCAGGAAGCGCATGATCGTGGCGATGACCGAAAAACGGCTTGATGATGATGTTGGAGATTGTGAAGCATAACATGAACGCGTTCAAACTCGAACCGATTACGCTTCATGTTGCTATTGTTGCTAAAACATTTCCTTGTTTTCTGCATCCCATGCGTGCTGCAACAACTCTCTTTCATGATTTAGATGCATGCTTCACTTTTCTACATTCTGCATAAAAGTAGAAGGTAGCAACCAATTGGCCGCATATAGTAAGCCCCATCTTATACATATTTCGCACTCTACCATTTGTATACGAAATCAATGTTGTTTTTTGAGCATTATAGTACCGTTTTGTATGTATGTCTGTGAGAGCGTTTTTGTCTTTCCATTCAGCGGTCTCGATTCAGGAAATAAATGGACGTGAAAATGCGAAACTTGTTGATTATAACTTACGTCATCGTTCGGCCTCCTACGCAATGTTTCATTCGTCATTCATCAATGTCGAAAGATGTTGCGAATATTTGAAGACGCTTGAAAGCTTGCATGAATTTCACACCTCCTGGATTTTCATTTTGCACCTGTCGCGCTGCAGAAAAACTATGAGAATTACTTAGGAAAGCAGGACAGAGATGAAAAAGAGGTGATTTTGCCCACTCTATCAGTACACTTCTACAAAATGCTTTACCTTGGAAGCTATTTAAACAAGTTAAATTTGTTAATCAAATCAAAAAAGCCATCTCAAGAAGCGCGAAAATTATAGACTTATTAGAGTGAGGGTGTTTTCGCTCGATAGCACTTCACCGTTGCCTAATGCCTTCATGGAAAACAATATTTTTGGTGGTTTCCTTCGGTGGTTTATACGCATGCCTCATTCTCCTTATGTTCATTGTTTAGTGCTGGCCGAGGAACTTTGAAGAAGGCAATGAATTCAAATGAATTTTGGCCTAGAGTCTGACCATGCGGGATAAACTGCAGGATGGACCCGATGTTTCTTCTTTGGAAAATGAAGCCTGACGGTAGGCCAGGTATGCCCAGGCATCAAGACCACAATAGTCACAATATATTTGGGCACTCTGAGCGCAAAAACGTTTAGCAACGAACGACGTTTACATGTAAAAATCCGTTCTGATTTGCAGTACAGCGGGGTACTTGGTTGCGCGTTTTCAACCTTTTTGGATAGACTTTTAGTAGCAAAAAACATGATCATAAGAAAGCACTGACATAGAGTGTTCGGCAACATGGAAATTCAACGAAAGTGCACAGGCGAACACAAAACGGTGCCTGAAAGAGGTAAATTAGGCACGGTGAGTCCCATCAGACGTGGAAAATTTAATGTTCTATCGACTGTATAAACCCTCGTTAAGAATTGTACAATGACGGTGTTCACTAGTGACCGATACACAACCCTGCAGGATTCAAGTTAGTAGAAGTTCTGAGTGCTACGAAGAAAGTTTATCGAGTTGATCGTCTATGGTACATCAGAAACGAAACGAATTCACCGCAACATATAGGCATCTCGGACCAACGTATGATGTCCGCATGTTCCACATTAGATATTTGAAAAAAAGGTTTATTCACTGACTCAGATGAAATTAGCAACCAAAAAAAAAAAAAAAACTGGATAAGTTATTCAAAGAACATCTCGCAATGAATATATTGGATGTTCATCGGGCGTATATATTGAACTCATGAACGCTTTCGCAGTAGTTAGTTGTGAAGGACACGCAATTCGAGCATGAAGTTCGTACTGGAATGAAATTCATCGACGCAGAATAATCTCGAAGACGAGGATAACTTTTTAATTTTTCACATTGAAAGACTCACATTTCTAATCTTTTGTGAAAGCGATGCGTTTTGTTCGGAGCTCATGAGACCAGCAGCAGTTTATAGTGAGATAAGAGTCGTCTGCAAAATTTCCTATCATTTTGTCTGCTCATTACCACACCACGAGTACTGCATAAAACAAAAACAAGTAAGAAAGAGCATCATAATGTATAGCACAAACCGAACCACGTTTGTCTTGAAAATAACCTCATTGAGTGTAACAACGATCGGACCTATCATTTGAGAGGATGTTGAAAAGGCGATGTTGTTTGATCATTGCCAGCAAAATTTTTAGGTTCGCCTTCAAAGAAGAATTTTCATGAGGGGCGAATGGCTGAGGGAGTTTTGAGATTATGAGACTGCTGGCAACATTCCCTCGCAGAAATGCTTCTAACATTAGAAAACAATTGATTTTCTAGTTGAAAACGTAGTATCATGTTATATCATCATTGATTCGTAGCAGCAAGTGCTAAGAGCGCTGAATTAGTGAGGAGCACGATCGTGTGACCAGTTCATGAGGGCAACGCTCACAACCGTGAACGAATTGTCGTTGTGCAACACTTGCTTGAAGTGTTAGAGTGAAGACGTTCAGTGGAAACATACGCGTCCAAAGCGAGATCCAAGCCTAACAGCATCATTGCAACAGGAGGTTTGGGATTTCGGAGCTTAGGAGGGTTTCGGGAGGTTTGCATTGGAAAAGGAGGATGGAGAAGGAGGAGGGCAGCTAGTAGCTACCGAACGCGCATTCGGAATTAGCCGAAGTGGTGATCCTCACATATTCCATTCGCACTGGGCTAGTGGATCTCTGCTTGAAACATGGGCTGCATGGACTGATTCACTGACGGAAAGACAATCCTATTAAATAAGGCTATGTGATTTTTGCTAAATGAAGAAAAGAGAAATATGTTGCAGTAAAAATTCACTAAATGGAGCAGATCTTTTTAATGAATCAGAAATTGAATTGTATCTCAACATAAGCGAAAAAGTCTAAACTATTTCGTGGAAAAAGCACAAACGAGGAGTAATGACGCATTGAAACAATAAAAGAAGATGCGACCAAATTTGTTGTTGTGCATGTGGGTGGTTATCCCATGGGCACGAATAACTGGAGGTCATCAATCATTCCTCTTTTGTTTATGTAGAATTGTTTTCCTCGCGCACCGAGCAATTCTATTTTCAGAAATGCGCTATCAAAGCTAAATGCAATTGTCTCTTTTTTCACAGGCGTTTTTAGCATTCTTACAAGTGAATTTTCTCCCCCAATTTTAGCAGTAAAATATTGGCTATAACTCTTTCTTATCGGACATACTAAATCACGAGTCAGACTGATCAGGCTATCAGAGTGATAAGCTAACCAGATGGCTATTCTATTTGTCTTTTTTCTTTGTTTTAGTGGGCAATCTCCGCCGGAGACTAAATATTTCCATCTTCAATTGGCCATGGCGAATGCAGCTTACGATAAAGTTACACAATAATATTGATTGCACGGCCAAACATAATGTTTAAAAGATTCACAGCAATGAAAAACAATAAGAAGAAAAGATTATTCAAAATCAATGGGGTGTTAATGATGAGGTGGTGTTCGTTTTTGATTTAAATACTGTGCAAACATGTCTGAAGAAGCTTTTTGAAGTTGTTCATCATTGCTCGTCATAGTCTATTTCACACTCTTTTAAAGCTGATCTTGTTTGCTTCATCATTTCAGTGCCTCGTCTCCATTCTGCAATCCAGCTTAAAGTTGTTCCATGTGAGTCTTGGCTTGAGTCTGCTAGCTATCTAAGGACTTCTTTGCTCATTCGCTACTTGTTTTCCTTTTCGCTTATTGCAAAATTCTCCTCCAAGTTCTTCCCTCTAAGCATGAAGTGCTCAGAAGCTCAATTCTCTTGAGTCTCCCTTCCCACTCTCCTTATATTTCCTATAAAAATGCTCAGGTACTTTTCTTATATTGCTAACGCTATTTTCTTTCCACAGCACTCTTTATCTTTATAATTTCTCTAGTGCATTAAAAACTATGTATTAAAAACACATTCAACATATCCAGAACACCAAATTTAGTTTTGATGCTCTTTGAAAAGGTTTAATGCAGGGTGGTATCGAGGTTGATAAGCTCTTCGAATAATAGCGACGAATATTCCCTTTCGTTTTGAAGAGCATTAATCGAAGCGTAGGTTGTCGCCTATATGTTAGAGCAAATCTAGTGCGAGCATGGCTGGTAATAACGTTTACGTCATAAATGCTAGGAGCATATCGCATCTGTCTCGTTTTATTGGTCAAGCGCTTCGGAATTTTGAGTTATTATCGATGTCGAAATGCTAAGTCGATAATTCCTAAACTTCATCGTTCCCACTGCAGACCACAGAGAAATTTTTCAAGCGCATTGTTCACTGCTATATTCATCGTTTTAAAGGTGCACTGATTACCTTCAACATCAACAGAATTGAGTCGTTGAAAGTTCCACCACCTAGAGACATTTTGCTGACATCAGCAAATGCAAAACAAAGGCGTCAAAACGATATGCTAAATTACCTCATTTAATCAAATGTGTTGTATTCATTGTGCCATTAAGCGTGTTATGCCGATAAATTTGCCGAAAATTAGCACAATTTCCAAAAAAATAAAAAAATAAATAATAACCATGTAAAGCCGTTACCATTAATGAAATAGAGTGAAGTGAAGAAGTAATGCAATTTGCGATATAATTATTTATTACCAATGGTCGCCAATAATATACTTTTGCAAAAATTCATCACTGTTTCATTCAACCCTGCTGAAACGATGCTTTATTCCATTACTGACTTTACATTAGAAATTTTATGAACTATACGAGTAACGCAATTTATGAAAGTTTTATGAAGAAAATATGATGCATATATCAAAAACGTTAAAAGTTTTATACTGAAATAATACTGACGTAAAGTCCTTCATGCGTACAACGTCAGTATAGACTCAGATGGATGTGTTTCTCCGAGAAAACAAAGAAGAGAAAAGAAAAGAAAAGAAAAAAAAGAAAAGAAAGAACAATTTTTCTTTGTTCAAAAAAGATTACCTATGAGAACAAAAGGTGACCACGTTTCGATCCTTATACTTTGACGTGTGCACCTGAGTTATGCGTGGGCCATAGTCGGAACGAAACGCATAACCCTGTTAGTATAAGAATCTATATAAGTTGCTGAACCAATAATAGAATGTTAGAAAGGAACAGAAAAATAACCTTTATGAGAATAACTGAAAAATGTGAAATAAGAAATTGCAGTAAATATAAAAGCTCTGAAGGATAACAATAACCTCGTCGCCATAGTTCGAAAGAATAAAGGAAAATCAAAGATTAAAAATAGTATAATAGAAGAACCACTATGTAAAGTTAGTACATGTATAATTTATCTATAAAGCTACAAAACGATGCACAAAAGTAAAAACGTTAATGTATGTTGGAGCATACTGTCGACATGAGTGCACCAAAACCATACGTGATAATATGACAATCGATAAGCCTAACTGTAGATGTTTACGTGCTTGACCGTATAGTTGCAACATGTAGTGCAATATTTATTTGATCTGTGTTTAACACTAGGTCTGCCATAGAAATATGAACGACATTTACGGATAACTAAAACGTTCTCAAGACGAAATACTAATAAAAATTACAGAATGAAATTCTAATACTAATGCAGAAACTGGAGTTAGCTTGCAAAGGAAATAAATTCATGTATGGAGCATATAATACAGAAGCTATAGTATAATTTAAACCTATGATATGAAGTTACGTATAAAATGTTGCGTTAAGGAATATAGTATGGAAAGGCGATAATCAATAAATCTTGGTATATACGATCAAAGCTACCGTACTATGGAATAGTAGCACAAGTAGAGCAATATTTGTTTAATTCTAAACCTACGGAAATAGCTCCTTTATGCAACTGAATCATAGAGTTATACATACAAAAAGGGTTTAAGCGAAATCAATGTTTATTAAGTGTAAAAACTAAAGTCCGTGAAGGATTTCGTTAATCAAGCTTTTAATACCCTGTCTATTAGGAGAGACGAACTTACGTACTACCTCCAGTTTGTTAATTAAAGCTCTATACAAATATTTTTCTACTAGGAAAGTACTCAGACATTTGTCCTTGCAGTTTTTAAGCAGTCCATTATATCTGTTAATGAAATCAATCATAAGTGAACAAAGTTTACTAAATCCAAGAAATTGAGAGATTATTAGGTTCTTATATATAAAAAGTGGAAGGTTACTGTCCAACTGACTGTATTTAATAAACGAGAAACTAAATTGATCCGTTCTATCGTAGACACTCGAATTTACACCATTAGAGGTAATACGAAGGTTTAAGTTCATAAAATTAGCTACATTGCCCTCATATATAATCTTAATCTGTAGTGAATCTCAATAAATTAATCTAGCAGTGTTGTAAAATTATTCGATATTGAATATAAGATCATCAACGTACCCACTCAAGATTACAACTGTTCTTGCATATGGGCAGCACTTTCCTTGTTTGTATTGTTGGTAACAAACAAGTTGATCAACAAGTCGTCAAAAGTTGATATGTTATGAACCTTAAAATTCACCCACTCAGGAAATCGTTTAATTGTATAAGTAATCCAAAAAATGCCATCACTCGCAATGTCATCATGGTGCTTTGTTGGAAGTCATTAGCGGAGATACTGGGCTTAAAGTTCTTTCTCAACAATGCCCCATACAAAGCAAAGCAAATTTTCTTGTCCTAACATTAGAACTCTTCATCGCATCTTTGAAAAAAAGGACACTTACGCCGTAATAGGTATGACAAACTTATAGGGATGAAATAATGATGCATCCTATGACAACTCTTCCTAGCTCATATCAGCGTATTTATCGTCCACTACTTTTCTTTCAATAAGCGCATGGTTTTACACATGTATATGCCATCCGTCCAATAGTTCCACTTACGAACAATTCAGGTTCTATTCAATAAAATTCATCATATAGGTTACATTGCCGGAAATCCCTCTTTTTCGTTTCGTTCACCTTCCAGGAAAATAAGCAAACTCGAGTTCGCTATGATAATCGTTGCAATAAAAATTGCTGCACATTCGGTTATGCCGGGCAAAAAGTGAATTTTCACTTGTGGATTTTCATTATACTATCGTCATCCGAGCAGATATTAGTATAATTTATTGCTGGATATCCGAATATTCACAAGACAGCATAGAACATTTGTTTCAGAAATCTTTTCGTTTCATGTGAAATGGTGAGAAAATTGATGCATTTTTAAATGTTTAAAAGCGTAGCAAACATTTATATTGATCGGAAAAATCTCATGTCTTTCATTCGAAGAAAGAAAAACACTTTTAAATCATTCTCAATAATATCCCCAGTTGAATTTATTGATATTATTCTACATTTGTCACCTCAAATGTCAACAATTCATAGAAAATATTGAAATTGATGAAATGCATACGATAACACACATTAAGATGAGATGAATCGAATGTTTCTAAATCACCTAGTGGTATATGATGAAGTCATAAAAGTCTCTACTACGTTGCGTAGTCAATATTCAATAAAAACTGCATGTCACATTTGTAGCATCAACGCTTAAAGCCAGATGTGAGCCTAGATAAGCAAGTGATATGAGATCATCTTCAAGCACTCCTCATAGATAGATTACGAGAAAATTTACTTTATGCGGATGGGATTTTGCTGTAGTTTTAATTCGTTTATAGTGGTGAAAGTGTTTTATAAAACACTTTCACTACTATAAACAAAATCACTCGTTGAGTTCTGTTAAAAGGTCTTTTACTTCTACGATGGAGTCACAATGTTACATCAGATCATTTTTACCCCCTAAGCTCGTTCTTCTGGGGACTTTTAAAATGTAATGAAGAGCATGAAATGAGCCTGATAACTGCATCTCGATACTTTTAATTACTCATCAAGAACCACCCGTGAGAGGTGCCAGCTCAAGGATCGAAGGCGAAAGGATGGATCGTATATTTAAGACGCTCTCACGCGGGCTTTCGTCAAATTGGCAAAAAAGTTGGACGTGGATAAAAACGGAGCGCTGAACGTCATCATTGGTGATCTAGAAGAGTAACAGTCCAACCAATGATAAATTTTTCTTGTTTTGTTCATGAAAACATCCTTATGTTGATATGATATACTGCGGCACGGAATTTGATTGATAACAGCACAAGACACCACTATGAAATTCTTTGCGAGCCGTGTACTGCTTTTTTGAATGTATAAAATATATTCTGAGTAGGAGTTTCAATCATTAAGTGAGAAATGAAGATGTACGTGTTTTTGGAAAACTCAAGGGAAGAAATGATTTCGGAAGCATTTTCTCATGTTTTTCTCGGCGTTGACAACACAGAACAGCAATAATCGAAATCTGAAATATGCAACGAATGGAATGAACGATCCTCGAAATATTGTCCAGGCAACTCGCATTGTTAGACAATTATCAGGGTTTAATATTGACCTTTAGAGAAAAATTATTGTTTACTTTTCTGAATCTTGTCATGGGAACAAGAAATGCATGGCCCCTCTATACGCATCAGTTCCATGAGATGAACTATACCCTGAGGAAAATTATGAACTTTTTGTTATTTATGCCGGGCTCCCTAACAGACAAAGTGGACCTTCCGCATTATTGATAGAAATGGGACCATCAAAATTCTCTGGTCGAAGTTCAAAATTTAATACGCTCAGTAGCTCAGCAATGTGACCTATTGGATGCGATTAGCGGAACAACGACGCAATGAAGGTCTCATTATTGAGTGAGACTACAGAAGTGTTTTTGAGGAAAAAACGATGTATATAAAACCAATAAGGTCGGTCATTGCAGATCAAAGAATCACCAAGGAAAACTACTGAGAACTTTCGCTAATTATATTGTTAACGGACCCGTTTACTTATAATTTCCATTATTTCACTGAGGGAAATGTCATTCGCTTCCCACATCGAACAGCGCTCATCGTAACCCAATAAAGAATGGCATTTTGAAAAACGGCCGATAACCCTCTTTCATCCTCTCCATGTGGTGTTGAGACAACTCTATATGCTAGTTAGTTACTAATATAGAATCTTCGACGACACACATGTCGAACATTCGTAACGATAAAAATTTTGGTCAGTGAGGGCCAACCTAGAGTGCTTTCGGTGATCAGCTATTTTCGTTGGTCATCGGATGAGGCTTGAAAGTGCATTTGGCCGCTGACTTTTTTATTTAAAATAAACGGCTTCATTTCATCCATAACCTGTCAATCAAGAAGAGCCGCTATCCGGGCAGAATTTAGCATAAGCATTCCAAACCTTCAATATCCTTTATCTCGTCTATCGCGGCGACGCCAATGAGGAAACGAGTTTCATTCTTCCAATACACGTTGCCGAGCATTTACCATTCGCATCACTCGCCACCAGGCAACCGATGGGATTTTTGGAAGCCATGATTTCCCTCTTGGCGAACACGAAATTAGTGGGGTTCAGTAGTTAGCTTTTCGGTCACCCTCAGCAAAGTCCAAAACTTAGGGTCTGATTGTTATGCGCACGACTTTTGGCTTGAAGTAACAAGTTTTGGAGCTGCGTGAAGTTGACGACGACTTGAGAACTTTTAGTAGAGCCTTTAAGCCCGCGACGGTCGAACTTAGAGGTTTTTCTGGACCTCGAGACCAGCACGAGGAACTCGATATCGAGAGTTCGAAGACGGTCAACTTGAACTCTACACACAGAAAATAACTCTATGCGTTTTTCCTGCGGAAATCGTAAATGTTCAATGTGGTTTGCATCCTACAGGGAAACGACTCTTGAAGATCAAAATGAGCGGTAGTTTTTTGTTGCTTAGAGCAAGGTAGATTACTTTCAAAACGTGCTCACAGATTACAGTATGGTTAATGAAAACTGGCACCATTAGTCAATCTCTTAGAAGTGCTTTAAAAATTTGTCGTGTAAGGAGTGCTTGGCTATGAAGCTTTCAACGGAGATCGTGAGAAATTTTCGACTGTCAAGCTTTCGCTGTGGAAGTGCTCGAAATTGTGCTACATTATGAGTTGAAAATTAACCGTAGTGGTTGTACAATACTGTCAACTCTGCTGCCTATTTCCTTCAGTACACTTATGTTACGCTATGTTATAACATTTCTTCCTCTTATCTCAAAGGACACAATTGTTAATTTTGGTTCGAGAAGGTATTGAACGAGAGCAAAAATTCGGGTTTTCGGGAGGGGAAGAGAAATTAGAAATGCCCTCATTCCACAAGCATTAAAACGAAACAGACACTAAGCAAAGGGTAGTTCAGGCTTTAGGGGCGGTAGAAGAGGTAGACCACTTTATGAATATTCAGAGTGACTTTGCGCTCACAACAATTCGATATCGCCGCTATAGATTTATGGTTAAGTTCCAAAGTACGAAGAGTCCCAAGGCGAAATCCCGATTTCATCGACCGTTTTTAGACATATCGTTTTTAGCGTTTTTTTAAATGGTTTTTAGTGAGTAATAAGAATAGCCTGATATCTAATAAGAATAAAGATGAAAGCTTTCCGATGGCAAAAGAAAGTTTATTGAGCGAATCGAAAAAAGAACAACAGCCATTTTCCCTTCGCGTTCGTTTTTTGATTGGTGATTATGGTGTGAAAAATTTATGCGTCATCCTGAGAAAAAAAATGAGACCGGATGAAGAAAAAATGAGATTGGTGCTCAATGGTCGACAAAAACGATGAAATTATGCTATGTACAGCATTGATGATTTAAGGAAATGTTCCTTGGGGTGCAATTTCTCTGTTAAAAGAATCTCCCATAAGATCAGTTTAACGTTAAAAAACGAGTAAAACATTATTGTTAAGAATATATTTCATTCAAAATTGTGCCAAAATTGTGAACGAATTCTCAACTGATGAGCGTTTGCTAAGCATTTCAAACTTACTAATATAGTAAGGAAACTGTGGCTGAGTTGAACTCAAAGAATAAAGGATCAATATTGTAATGACAAAAGAGGAAGTTTTATCTAATGATGGCAAAATGTTTGGTTAACTATACTGTAACTGTCTCTGTGGGAGCTGCTCAACTCCCTGATATTTCAGCAAGTACTAGGAGCTCAAAAACACTGCATTTTAGGTCATTTTTCAGAAGCAGTTTTACTGCCTGTAAACGAATCAACTTATATTCATCTCGCATGACGAAAAAGTAGAAAAACATTGCACGAAATACAGCAATAAATCTAATTGCTGCAACTAATCGAAAAAACATTAGTGAGAATCACTGAAATAAAGCAAAAAGAACACCGGAGAAAAACGAAAACATAAGGCACCTGTAGTGTATGTAAGTCTCGAAGGAAGGGAACGCGAGAATTTCAGCGCGTTAAGGAGGCCGTAGGCAGTTATTTCGCGTCGGGGATGAAAAAAATGTGTTGGCAATATTTTTCAGTGGAAGTTGGACGCACCGATGCATGGAAAATGCACTCCAACAGCTCACCTCTCCCCAATCCACTCCCTGGAGAGCTCAACAAGCAATTGAAAGAAACAATAATCGCCGATAAACGTCCATTATTTGCACCGTCAAATCTCATTTTTAAGTCTTCAGTTCACTTTGTCAAGCATAATTTAGAAATTTCTTGCATGCTCCACACATCAGCATAGCGGAAAAAGTGAATTGCCGACTTCAACCCCTCCGTGTTTTCCGGCTAACCGAAAGACGAACAGAAAGATCGCTTTTACCTCATTGCTTTTCGCCAAATTTATCGTGGTACGTACTAGCCAAAACAAACTACCATGCTAACAATCGTTCGTTCTGGGGTCCTTAGGATATCTCAGGCCCGACCTTCAGTTGATTTTTTCTTGTGAAATTGTTTTTGGCTTTTCCGACGTTCCGCTTTCTGAAAAATTCAGGATGCCCTCCTCCAGTAGTCCACTTGCGCATCAGTTGTGTTCGTACTCGAATATTGCTAAAGACGAAGATTCTTTTTGAAATGCGTACCCATTCGGATAGATGAAGCTTGCTCGCAATAAGAGGATCCATCCTTTTCTATGCACCACGAGTGACAGTGATCGCCATCACCCAGATAATAGTACTAGAAGCAACACATGTTTGAAAGACGTTATCAGATGATGTTGCAATGATTTTTCGAGTTGATTGATGTTTTTCTCTAGATTTTCTTCCGTCACTACGATCCTTTGCTTCTATTTCTGAAGTTCTTAAAGAAGAAAAGAACCAAATATCGAAGAAGTATCAAAATTTCTTAGATTATTCGGATTTCGATGTAAAATGTTCAGAAAAATATAAATTTTTACGCATTTCAAATTTCAGATTATTTTTCATGATCATTTGACTCTAAACAATAGATGCAACATGTATATGTGGCATTCGTTCTGCTCGAAAGTAACGATCATTGTGAAAATATCAATAATTAGAGTGACAAAGATGAGAGTTTATAAAAATGACAAAAGAATTCACGAAGGTAATTATAGAAAAGACGAAAGATTCATTTCACGGCAACATCTGAAGATAAATGCTACTATTATCGAAAGAGAGTCGGGAACCAGCTGCAATAGCAACGAGTCGATCAAATAAAACTATTATCTTCTTTGAAATATAAGGAATTACAGCAGAGTCGATCTGACTGTTTTTCATGACGGATATATGCAACAATAATTTACATCGAGATTAAATTACGTCTAAATAAAGACTGTAGTAGATGGCCATATTGTTGCGCACAAAGAACCGCAAATATGTGTTCCTTTTGACGATTTTGAGCATATTAATGACAGCCATCCTATTCACGTACATTAATACACAGGGCCGACGGCATAGAACAGCCATATACAACTAGCATCAATATGCGCCATCATGTTTCATAGTCAAACGCATTTTACTTTCGATGCACTTGAAAATTGTAAGATTTGTTTCAATCTTGCTGCGAAAGTGTTGAGAGCGTTCTCTAAGTATGTTATGCAAATGGAGATAAAACATTCACTTGATAGATCGTAAATCTCACATAACTAATTACTTCATTTAAATATAACGCGCTGAGCTTATTCATTCATGAATAGGTTTGATTAATGAAATCAGCATCCACGTTTTTTCACATTTCGACTCATTCACTTGCAAGTTTCTCCCAGCTAAATTGTTGGAAAACATGTATTTAAATCACCAGCTGAGAAAGAAATTTTTTACGTAATATATAATATGCATCGAAAAATAAAAGCGGATTTAGTTTTTCGTAATTTTGTACAACGACATAGAATACAAAGATTGATTAAAATTTCCTCTATAAAGCACCAAGGTAGCTTAAGCTGCTGAGTACTGGAGCAACTCTTTATTTTATTACTTACTGCAGGGATATAAAACTGTGCATTGGGACGCTTTATTTTCGAAATTAATTAGATGAAAACAACGAGATGAATTTGATGTCTAAGGCATATTGAACATATTTGAACAACCTGGTGAATTTATTTGCCCAAGCAAGTCGCATGGAAGAAGGCAAACAAATATTGCTTTTATGCCTAACGTCTTTACATTGATTTTAAAATTGGAAATATATTCCAGTCTGCTTCTATGCTTCTTTTATTGACAAGATTACGCTACATATCTTCACTCTAAAATAAAAGAGTTAAGTTAATATGAGCGAAGTAGTGCAAATTAGGATAACATATAAAAATCTGATAGATAGCATTCATTTGAACTTCAATATTACACAAATGATGCAAACGGTGGATTGTGTTTCATATAGGTGCTGGATTTATATAATCGCTCATTAGAGATCGACGATCGCACATCACGAAGGTGGCTTTTATGTGCGGAGGCGGAAATGTGTTGGAAAATGAAAAAAAAAAACTCTTATTTGCGTAGATGTGTAGGTGAAGTTTCGAGGTGAAATGAGAAATAAGAAATGAAATACAATATCTCAAAAATTTAAGTCAAAGTTTACAATAGGTTCTTTCACAACTATGTTTACGATGCTATACTCAAACACATGACATATGAGGTGTGCTGAGATTACTTCGTCGAGCATGTTTCTTGGCAGAATACTATTGACTACAGTTGCAGTAAACATAATGATTTCACGGAATATTGTTTGCACTTGTAGGTTTTTTCAAGTTGAAAAATTTACACAAGAGACATGACGTTACTACGTAGGAAACGAGTAAAACGCCATCGATGATGAAACGTATTCGATGATAATTTCGCATTCAATATTCTGGCGCTATCGCAATCTTTTTATGATGGTCGCATGATATTCAACTCTATAGAAATAAACTCCCTCGTGAGTTTCACTTTAACACGTTCTGTTGTGTTAACAAGATTAACGTCATAAGAATGTTTAAAGACAATTGAGAGCATTTATTTAAACCATACCAAATTTGAATGAAACGAATAGCTCAACGAGATGAAATTCTCGATGGAGCAGTTGAAAAAAAAAGCAGATCATGATGAAACTGGATGAGATATAGCAAATATGACGGCTAGAGAATAGTGTTTTTCATTGGGAAAATAAGGACGTTTCAGTCTGTGCATGAATTGTCTGTGTTTCCATAGTTATCCGAACTGATGCTAATAATGAAGGATTTGATAACGCCGATAAGATCACGCTGCATTTAATCGCCAAATACTTCAATTCGTAGCATAAGCAAATGTACTAGCCGATTTCATCTGGCATAATGGTGGGCTCTGAAATACGCGTGCGACCTTAAAATCATTGCGAAGCGTGATATTGCGCTCAAATTTAGAAACGATCTGCCGTGGGAATAATATACAAAACAGTTACGGTCCTCATACGATCTTCGCAAAATGTCCTGTGAGTGCGCTCTTTTTATGTGCTTCGATGTCCTTATAATTATAACAAATTCGAAGATTTGCACATCATCATATTATGATGGGTATATCAGAAAGCTTTCATAAATCCCGCTTCGGCCATATTCAAATTGAATTTGGTGGATTAGCGAACATACATGAATAAATGTGTAGAAATAGCAGATTGGAGAAACGTCATTTACAAATGGAATTCCGCAAATGCTCACCCGAAGAAAAATGGTCGCCTTAACTGTAAGGATATCAGATATGCAAAGCATTGCTCTTTGAGTATATGTCAGCATTTTGAAGCAATTGAAGTTTAAATAGGAGAGTTTGAAATATTGAAACGGTTCAAAAGGTTTTCCTGTCAGGAAAAGCTGCACTTAAACGCGAAATGGAGTTTATTAAAGATATGCATACGGAGATTATATTGTTGGGTCGAAACCATGCATATCTCATTTTGCAGTATTAATGCGGGGGATTTGAATGCAAAGAAAGAGTAAAATGGTTTCTTTGTTAGAGTTCAACACAACAACAGCCACTAATTAAGATTAAAGACTGAGGCAATAGAATCGTTTACAACAATTTCCTTTAAGTAGTGAAATTACGCAAAAGAGCACCCACAAATTGAATGACTCAACGGAAATGCACTCAGCATCGCACTTTTTATTCGTTTATAATAGTAGCAGTAACGAAGTGGTTTCCTCCACCGCAGTAACAAAGATCTTTGAATGAAACATGAAACAATTTTTTTAAGGTAAAAGTTGATCACCTCTGAAGGTATTTAATATCACCTAAATAAAATGCATGTAAATAGGTGTCTTAAGAAAGTATTCGTTGAATTGCACAATAGACACAACGCCTCTCACATAGGCCAACGATTATACGGGCAACCATGATGGTAACGAGATGAATTGCAGAGAAAAAACTGCTGCAACATTCGAAACTGCATGCATTGAGAGTATAATAGCAACTTTGTTTATGCTTGCGGTAAAAATGTGCAAAAGATTGCTTATTATTGTTATTATAACTACAATGGTACTACTACTATTATTATTTCTTTTTACTGGTACCACCGTTTATTATGGTTGTTTATTTATCATTATTTTTATTGTTATCGATACTCCTATTACTAATATTAGTGTTATCGTTATAACTATCATCAGTATTATTTTTGTTAATATTACTAGTAACATACTATTATTTATCATTAGCTATTATTGTCATTATTGTTAGCAGAAAAATTATTGGTTTAACTATAATCATAACATTTTCAATTTTGCTCAATTACTGGACCGAATGGCACGCACACCCAGGCACACCAAAGCACGCGCATATGCGCCATCTTTCACAAAAGCACACATAAATGCTTATATGTGCACCCACGCGCAAACCCATCTGCGGATGCAGAGATGCACTTGCGCATACACGCGCGGACTTCACCAACTCGGACTACCTTCTCAGACCTGTCTACCCATCCAGCGATCCCACTCCCTCATCTGCCTTCTATTTATTGGATGCCCGCTTCTCATTGGCAATATGAAGAGGGATTAGGTTGTTGGAGCACGTGGTGCGTTTTTTAAACATTTGTAAAATTTCCTAAATTCCATCTAAATGTGCATCATTTACATTTGCTAATCCAAATGAGGCGTCAAGCATGTGTTTCACTTACCCTAAAATTTCGTCATACTCTCGCACTGATAACATAACCTCAACAAAAATTTCAAGCATAAATAATGCTTTCGCTCTTTAGCGAATTGAAAGAAAAACTTCCCGCAGAATATTCCTCACAACTGAAAACAATAAAAACAGAACGGGTATATTTTTTGACGGTTAGTGAATGCTGCATAAAAGATTAATAAAGTTGCACTACGATTTTTGTTATCTTCAAAGGCATAATTGAGTATTACGAATGCGTCATTTATGTCAACAAATGTAGTATCTCAAGAACGCTCGAACAAGCTCTAATTAAACGAAATACGAAACTCATGCCATCTGCAATGCATTTTTTTTGCCGATTCTGTAGGAAATTTTCTCGCTCATGAACTACAAGTACATTACGCTCCATATCTCCAATGACCATCAAAAAGAAAGAAAGAAAAAGAAAAAGAAAAAGAAAAAGAAAAAGAACAAATGGATATGAATGCGCCCACGCGATAAACTTCCAATTTTATATGCGCTACGTTTTAGCTGAAGTCGACAACAACAGTCGTATGTATAAATTGAGATCTCTATAAGCTTTTTTTCCGGCATCAAATAAACCAAATAAGCATTACCAATAATCTAGTGAGAAATTACGCAACGAGATGTGCGGCAGGAGTTGATTAATGGCATCAGATACCGTCCATGCGAACAATGGGAAAAGCCAGTACCAGAAGGAGTTCGGAGTGATGAACGAAAATACGGAAGTATTGAGATAAAACTTCTAAACTTTTTTTTCGTGAAAAATTATAAACGGAATGGAAGCAACTTTGTCGAAGCATACATAGTCTGATGAAATATGAGCAAACGGAATGCACATGTGTTGTGCCATGGACAGGTAGTACCCATCCGATTCAAAGAAACAACAACTCAAAGCACTGGATGTCGGGTCACTGAAGATGGAAAAGCGCTCGTTCCATCAGGGGACGGGAGCTATGCCTCGGTGGTGGTGTGGTGTAGTGATGTCTGTGCGTCGCACGGCGGCTAGCTGGTGATGAAGCATGCGCTGCTGTCTCCCAATCGATATACAGCTCGAAATGGACGAAGCCAGCCGGCACGCTCAACGTTCATTAAGCACAAGCCAACAAGGACATCACAGACGCTTGCTCCAGTAATCTTTAGCATTCGAATAGCACATACATCCAGGTGATGCGATTATTGCCTACAACACTCTGTTCCACTCTCACCAGTGCACATTTATTGAAGCGTCATCGGCTAGTATTAGGCGTCGGACGCAATCGTCTGCTTCTCGCAACAAAAATTGACGCCTCTTTTTGGTTAATTACAATAAAATCTCTCCGAGCTCCTTTTACCTTTTTTTCCGGCGGATTTCCATATTAAAATGCCCAGCTTGTTAATGGAGATTAACGTTTAAATCATATAAATGTTTTCGTTGTTTGGCAACATGGTAAATGAGATTTTAAAGGCCATGTATTCAAAGGTGAGTAAATTTACCATTATGTGGCACTGTTCACTAGACTATTCCATAAACGCTTTAGCAACGGTTTGCAAGGATGCTGAAAACTTTTCCTTCCTTGTTGAACTCAGTGCACTGTTATCATATAGAGGATAGTGAATTGAACATGAACTTACAACATATGAATGACTGCAGATGAATAGGTAGGAAAAATGTCGTCGGGCTTCGTGTTGTCGTTGTTGTTAGACCTTTGTTGCTACCCTCAATTCCCAAGCAACTAAATCAGGCTCTGAATCCACCAAGTCTGACGTTACTTTTAACCTTCGGCTGGAGGATAAAAAATGAGCCTTGTAAAGCATCCTTCTCATGACCTCATTAATTTGCATCTTTTGAAGTGCATAGTGTATGGATACGCTGGACAGTTGAGGATTTTCAAGCCGTCGAATTTCAATTTCAAACAGGATTTCAAGCCGATGATACCATAACTGCGTAAAGTCTCTGCGGACGCTGGACTGTCAGCGATTCCTGCCACGAGCGAGAGAAAAATATTCAAATTTCGGAAAGTCGACAACGACCCTCGATCTCCCGTCGGGAGTTGGTTTCGGACGTAGTTCTTTCTCGTCGGCTCCTCCGTCATGCGGGCACCTTCTACCGATTTATTCTCCCCTAACGCTGGACAGTTGAGGATTTTCAAGCCGTCGAATTTCAATTTCAAACAGGATTTCAAGCCGATGATACCATAACTGCGTAAAGTCTCTGCGGACGCTGGACTGTCAGCGATTCCTGCCACGAGCGAGAGAAAAATATTCAAATTTCGGAAAGTCGACAACGACCCTCGATCTCCCGTCGGGAGTTGGTTTCGGACGTAGTTCTTTCTCGTCGGCTCCTCCGTCATGCGGGCACCTTCTACCGATTTATTCTCCCCTCTTTAATTAAATGATGCACAACATAGGATTAAAGGCATCAAAGGCCAGTGGTTTATTCATCAGAAGGGGAGAATCGGAATGGAAGACTTCAACGGAGCACTAAAACAAATTCAACTAGTTGAATTCAGAGGATCGTCGAAGATGAGTGGCAGTAAGAGAGATGATTTAGGAGTATGATATTGGTTCATAATTGAGAAACAGACTCGTTTGCAGTAGTAAATCAGTGATGACGAAATAGATTGCCTTCCGCAGCATTAGGTTATTTCGTATTGCTGCAGCTATAAATCGCTCTCAGATATATTTGAAAGCTTTCTGAGTCAGTAATTAGCTGGCAATAAGCCCTTCAACATATCGATCATTTTTTTCAATCAGAGCAGTTGACAAATATTCTCACTTATATTTCGCGCATCTCATAACCAATTCGTACATCGTCTGACCATCTACATGTGTGATTGAAAGTGCATCCAAAAAACACCTCATGTAGGATACGCTTGCGCTTCCCTACTCGTTCTTAAATCTCGAAATAATTTGAAGCATGCGCACCATTCACACAACCGTAGTGGTCCTAACAATGTTTGAGCTCTGCGAGTACACAGTTCTAATTGGTCGCTGTGCAAGTGAACGTTTGTGCAGAACTTTGCTTTTACTTTTGCACTTTTTTTTTGCCCCAAATCAACAAAAACAGATAGTTGAAGAAGGAAATTCCCTTCCTTCCTTTCTCCACAAATGGTAAAGAAAGCGGCCATCTTGAGACACTTGTTTGCATAGAATCACAACCATGCACTCGCAAGGTTCAATCATTCAAAAATGCGTGGTAGCTGTGCGAACGATGCGCATGTTTCTAAAAGGTCCTTAATTAAGGTGCACCAGACGCTTTTCATCCTAAATTTTTTGCCATGGGTAGTGCCCCGTTCTTGCTGTTGTGACAGTCTACTAGTGGGTACACTATTCTACGTCCCACTGAAGAAATCTATAGCATCACTGGAAACGTGCTGTGATCGGAAATGACCACTGAGCAAATATTTTTTTGCAAGATTACATCATACTACTCAAAATTTGTGGGTTTTATCGTAAAGTTGCTGTAAAATGTTCAGTAATGGGAAGTTGAAAAGAAATCAATGTAATACCATTGAACACATGAAATGATGTTCGCTGGAAATTAGAGGCACTGAAGTTCACGATGCTGAAGTGGCGGCATCAAAATCGCATTCTACAAATGCTCTTATTACCCAAAAAAGATTGCTAATATTGCAGTGATCCTCCACAAATTTCTTTCGGAATAATAAAAGGATTCGAATTACAGATTTAGAAATTGTGGCGTTCAAGCGGAACACTTATATGGATACCGCAAACGCTTCGAAGCCATCAACTTATTGCAAATGGAAAAGCAAAAGTAGTGTGCGCAGTGGTGTAATATGCTTGTAACACGCAACGACCAATGAACCAACACTCTTGGTAATGTCGATCATCGAACATGTTTGCAGTGCAGTGGTAAGTAACGTTTATCCTACCGACCCACCAAAGTTTTCATTCAATTCACAAGCTACCTCACAGACGCTTCAGCATTTTGAATTATCCTTCAAAGGCTGTGTTGACAAGTTGGGGAGCTCGCCATCAGCGTCTCTCACCTTAGCAGCTAAGGATACAAATTGCTAGGTATAGTTGCAGTCTGGCACTGTGCTGACGTCTCAAGAATGTAGTTCCGCAGCTATCACCTGATTTCATCTTCCTATAAAATACGGCCAGTCGAACCTATTCAATTATTTTATTTCCCTTCCGCAAAGATATGCTCCAAAATTGTACTGCTGGAGCGGAGCAGAAACAATTCCAGCAGAAAACGAAGTTGGCAGTGGATCAGGGAGCGGATGAAACGGTTCAATCGGCTAAACTTTACAGGCTATCCATGACATCGTTTATCCGAGCCGTCAGAACCGACCCTTTATAATTAGCACAAATACCCTGAGAGCTACAATTTCATTAGTAGGTCTCGGTGTCGATCTTTACAGACATTGTGCCTGATTGAATCAAGCCTCTGTCCCGGCTAGATTAAGTTCGGTTTCTCCATCGGGTCCGGAACCGTGTGTAACAACCTTCTGTGCGGCCATGGATTAAGCATGGCCTTTATGCCGACCAACAATGAATTTAACTGGGACCATGCGAAAACGCACATCCCACGACTGTTTCTGATGCCCTTTGGTATTTCTTCCTTCTGATAATGGCCAAAGGATTTATAATGACATTTTAAACATGGCATCCTCAAATGCACATGGTCAATCATTTGTCGACGAATTCAACACGGAAATTGTGCTGACCTATTCGATTAATTTAACAGTAACACCAAACTGTGTACCGTAACAGCTTAGCATTGAATCATAATACGGTCTAATAGATTAGTGGTTGCACAGGAAATGGAGGAAATGCGAAATAAGCCTATAAAAACACTCAAGCCGTATTACACCAGCATAATGCACTCCTAAGCGAATAGCACAATGAGAGAAGAATATTAGCTAATTGAATGCACACAGTAAACAATATTGTTTTAAATTCTCGGCGAACATATGCGTGGTTATATCCCACCAATGAATGAATACAATCTTATAGTTTTCCGCTTAGTAGAAAATGCTGAACTTAGGCTGTAGCTAATGTAAGTGTCGCGAGTTGAAAACAGGGGCAGGCAATAGAATACACTCAAGTGAGCGAAAGCATGAGTTAAGCAGTGAGTATACTGAAGCAGGAAGAATATTCCTTGTAATTTGGAGCATTCCGAAACCCATTGTAATTTGACACCTTCTAACGTTGTGAAGTTTTCAACGGTCTAACTCACATCAAATACTCAAATTTCACACTTTCCTTAGAGTTTCACTTGCAATTGTGCTGATGCATTTAAATGAGAAAAAATCGCATCTTTCAATGTAATGTTGACAACAGGTTTTCTGTATTTACTTTAAGTAGCATTAACTGAAAAGCACCATTTATCAGCTCCTGTCGCCTGATTTGATCGTATCTCAACTACTATCTCTATAATAAACCCATTTACAAAAGAACAAAGCTGATTGTTGAGTCATATGCAGGAACGACTGTGCTTAAGTCACGATTGTGTATTCTGATGGTCTTATTCGCTTGAAGCTTTCATTTTCTTTCGATAGGATTAAATGGCATTTACAACGATACAACTAACAAAAAATGAGTGCATATGTAGTACAATAGATTGTGTATGTTATACAATGATTTGATTCGAAGTGTATTAGAAATCTGACAACTCTCTTCGTAGAACCTTCATTCATCTCGTAAATATTCCACTGAATTGTGATATGACTATGCTGCCAACAGTTAACTATAATATAAAGTGAACACCTATAGGATGCGATGAGGAACTGCATTCCATAGAAAGGAGGTGAGTGTGACCGAAGAAATTCACGCTGGAATAATTAAGGACGGAGCTCGAATATTCATCTCTCTTACTTGAAGGGAAGCAAATCTATTAAAAAATCCATACTTCTGCACATACATTTCCTTTTGATTATAGCTGTAGTTTCACTTAGCACATAACAATTGGAAGGTAGTATTATATTTTCTTGATAGGAAACGATTGCATCTTTGTGAATACAGCATCTTGTACTTGTACAATTCTAGGTGGTATTTCCTCCAAGAAGTTGGCTTCTCTGTTTTTCTCTGAAGTGGGTTTTTCTTTTTTTTAACTTAAATTTTCTGTTATAAGAATATCGTTTAATCTCTTACTTGAACAGTGTTCAGCCAGCATTATCCCTCGGATTGACAAAATTTAACCGTTTCATTGGCGACATTGTTCACCGTTCTCATAAAGACTTCATTTCAATTTATTCAGATACAACTCGTTACTGTATTTGTTTCGTTCATTTATTAATTATTACCTTGGCAGACAACAAGAGAAACGATTCAGGACATAAGCAAGCAAAGAACAGCGACAACAACGAAACGCTACATATACGGATCCTCACACGGAAAGCGCCAGGTCGAATGTTTTTGATGCAAGAATTCGATAATATATATAAACTTAAGATGGCAGCGAGAGGAAATGCAGATAGAGCATCGAATATGGGAATTAAGTAAATTCGTAAGTTCTGCTATCACAAAATTTTTATCTTTGATGTGAATTTCTATATGAAGAATGTCATTAATCACAGTTATTATAAGAGAACTGAAGCAATTAAACACTATTCAGAAATGATTAAAGTAATACAAGTACAATAAAAGTGCTTTCAACACTTGTTTTCATGATTGTCGTTCGTTAGATAACTGTATTATTATAAGAATAACAAAGTATCTCACCTCATATATTCCTCCATTGTTCACCAGGAAAAGAATGAATAAACCACTATCCATAAGAGAACATAATTTTATTTATCCAAAATCAGTGCATAATAGAAGTTCATTTATATTGGAAAAATCACAATGCGTGACAAGCTTTTTGTGATAATGGAATTATCAAGGCATTCCAATATAGCAGAGGTACACCACAATACAATACAGTACAATAGGGCAAACAAGGAAAAAGTATGGGCGATGCTTGTGTTAAGATCAACAAAGGCACAAATACACAACACGTATCAATTAGATCCAAGGAAAGCGTTGTTGGGTTACAGTAAATAATAGAACCAAAATGGAGCTGCTTAATAAATTATTCATGACCACTATTGTTAGTTCTCCTTTTAATCAACAAGATGGAAGAGTTCTGAGAATTATTTTTTCAGACATTTAAATAAGTTGTATAAATCCTTTATTCCGAAACCATTATTAACATCCATAAGAATTCGTCCTACTAACTAAACGATCTGTAATTTTTAAAGAAGTTTTTGAATCTTCGGAACTTCCGGATATAATCCCTCAACAAATTTTGGCCCATGGCAATATGCTTTGAACCCTTTGATGCCTTGATCAATATCAAATGGATCTAATTTGAATATTAATGCGATTTTGCACTTTTGCAAAGTGGAATGAAATCGATAAGCAGTAAAAATGCAAATCTAAACCTTTGAAAGATACGATTAAACACTGGTGTTGAGTCCAAGCAATTGACTCTGTAACTGCACATTCGCATCGTGAGTTGCGGATGTGGATTCCGCATACACATTTCCTCCTCCATGGCGACCTTTCCTAAACACTCACAAAGCTAATAATATCTCTTCAAAGAGCAACAAGTCAAACTAAGGCAGCAGTGAATGTTCCATCAACTAACCCTTAAATTCGGGCAGCCGTCGATAGCTTTCTATTTGTTCATATTATGATAACGACAATCCTTATTCATCCCTCCACATAACGAGAGAGAAGAGAGGGACGAAAAGGTATTTGTAATAAAAGGAAGGTCACTATTCGTATCGTATGTTAACCGGTGATCACTCGAAACACGGAAGAAGTGGAAGAAGTGAAGAAAGTTGTTCTAATATCGAGAATCCGCCTAATTTTCTCAGCACTTCGCGCAATTTTTTTCAATGATTACGATGATATGAGTGCTACGTCATATCGTATTTTCGCAAAGTCGAATTTCGACTATCCATAAATGGATCGATATATCAGTAATTAACTGAGCAGCGATATCGGTGAAAGTTTAGATATCTTCCGGCAGATTCTTTTTGATGAACTATGGTGATTTCTAATACCCATGATAGGGGTCGTATTGTAAGCTGAAATGTCATCAGTATCCACTGTCGCGCAACGAGTGCGAATGAGAATAAGTTGAGAGCGTTTCACTAAAAACAGAAAATGAGGGATATAAAAGCGTATCCCTTCTAATTAAAACCTTTGATTTAAGCGCTTAGAGCTCCTTACGGCAGTTTAAAATCAACGTCTGAGTGGTAACAAACCGTGTTGTTGTAGTGACAGTGGTTGTAGTCGTCTTTGTTGGAGCTGCTGCGGTAGCAGTAACAGTTTCACGATACACACCTCCAGCGTTTCCGGCACCAGCAGCCGCCGAAAAGCCTGCATCTCCATGATACGAATCACCGGTCATGTAGTCTAGTGAGCTGGAGTAATTCGGTGGAGGTGGTGGGGGATATCCTAGCGATCCACCATATTCTGTTCCCGTTGTGAAACCAGCGCCACTCGAGTAGTCTATTCCTTGAACGGCCAGACATATTCAATGCAAAAATTCTTCATCACACCGAGACGAAGGGGTAAGGCTTTGAAAGGAAGCCAGTAAAACAAACTCAGTGTCATCACCATTAAATATTATGGAAAAAATATACATCACCGTGTTTATGAAACCAATTCTTCCAACCATCTATCTATGTCCTCCATTTGACAACGGTTCCTTAATACTCAAGGCTACCTTACATTCACTTTTGTCATCGAGTAGGCACGCTGAGGACAACAGAATCTGGCTCACATTGGAGTTAGAAAAGTACGCAAATTAAATGGCTTTTACTATGAGCTAGCATCTGTGCTCTTTCATGACCGCAGAAGGTTCAATCGAACCTGCAGTTAACAAGCAGATGCACCATAGCCGAACTGCTATCACGCGTGCTGTTCCAAACGGAATATTGTTAAGGAGCACCCCCACATTCAGAATGACTTAAGAAGCTTCCTATCTCACAAAAACCCTCAGAGAGTATAGTCTTTGGTTGAGCTTAGAAATTATATCGTGACTGCAGAATTGCCTATGATTTCTCAGCCAGCGAACAAACTATATGGAATGCTTTGCGGCTTGCAAACCTTCAGCAAGATTCGGCGCACTTCTCACGTTAGTCATTGTCTGCACATTGGCATCCTCTTCCACGGCGTCTCTGTAGTCGGCGCGGTAATTCTTTCCGCTTCCCTGATCCCTCCTATACATTTCGGCCTCCCTGAGGCTGCCTCGATTGCTTAAACTATTCAACGACTCCGCCTTGCTCTTCGAGAAAGCCCGCAGATCATAAGCCTGTAAAGGAATATTCATGATTCGTTTCTCTGCTGAAACGTGAATACGTTTAGGAGGCCAACTTTTACGACATATACCTGTCTATTTCAAAAGTTTTCCGTCGAAAGCATTCCGTTTACTGATAAATCAGTGCCAAAGTCGCACGGCACTATCTTAGCAAAAGCTAAATAAAAACTTTTCAAAAAATGCACATTTTCATAGAAAGGGACTTACCGTACTGGCTCGCATTGGAGTCTTTTCGTCGACGTATGATAATCTCCGACTCGCTTTTTCTTCAGCAACTTTTCGTCTCTTTTGCTTCAAGCACCAACAACACAGGAATAGGCACGCTATCAGCTAAATACAAACGACAACTTTACTGCCACTGCAATAAAAAAGGATGCTTATGGTTTGTCACCTCCAGGAGTGCTTGAACCCTATCTAAAAGGAATTCATTTCATAACTGACCCCAGCGGCAATTTCATTCAACTTTATTATCATTAAAGAAAACAAGCCTAGGTAATATAATGGACAATAAGATAATTTGAATTTGCACCTCGGATATTTAGAGCAGAAGCTGCAGAACGCTCAGGATGGAATGGTCTAATATAGCAATGAGCTCCCATTCTATCTCCTCGACTTCTGTAAAAACGCTCAACATGCACAACCACTGGTAGGTAATAAAAAATTTGTCGCGCAATAAGCGGGGATTTACTCTGACATGGCAGTGATGTAATTCGGAATTTTTATGCGGACATTTGCAGCATTTTTTCTGTTAGATGCTTTCTGCCGTTATTCTCGTGTGTGACTTTTAGTCCAAGTCAAAGAATATTGGTCACTTTTTTTAACTTCTCCCCTTCACATGAGGTACGCTCATACACCAAGAACATGTAGACTCAACAACTTACGCCAAGAATGCCAAGAACTCCGAAAATGGCGGCTAGCCACTTGAAGAGATTATCCTTTTCTCTTGATCGACACCATGGCTGCGAGCCTTTGTTCCATTCGAAACGATAGTCGTTCGGGTGATTATGATCAACGATAAGTGAACCTGAATAAGTAAAATTTATTCATCTCAGCACTCCGTTCTTTCATCAATTCTAATCGGGACAAAAACTATAAATATGGAGAAAAATGAACAATTTAATAAAACTATTTAGAGGTTTACTTCTATGCAGCTCATCGATATAATAGAAAAGAAGTAGGAGAAACATGAGAGCCCTCAAAGGGTTGAAAGCACTGAAAATAAACTGATGATATCTGCCATTATTAGACATTGAAAATCCAAAAGAGTAAGAGATCGAGCTTATCCAGCATGCGTTGAGATAATCTGGTCTAATGCAACAGGGATGGGCGCGCCACCTGAGAGACATATTCGATGCCCTATGCCTTAAGAGCCCGCGATTGTAATAATGCGAAAGATCTTACTCAAAAGTTTAAAAAAAAGATTGTTGCTTTATAGAATGCTAACAGTTTTTTTTATAAATCTTTTATAAATCATACTGTGAGTAGAGTAAAGATGAGAAATGAATCAGCAAGATTATTATTTCTTATCGAATTATGCAGCATTCAATATGTGAAAAGTGACTATTCTGAAGTGGAAATGAAAACTGACATTTATATTCGTTGTCGCCTTTGATCCAATGGGACTGAAAGCAATCGAAACGAGCCACATCCCCCTCCAAATAACCGGATGCTAATGATGGTGTTTTCATTAGATATTCCGGATATTCAATGTTTATCGGACCGCAGCTGTTGTCTGAAAGGAGTGGCGAGGATGTCAGTTGCTTTGCAATTAAATGAGAAAATTTCATTCGTTCAAATATTGGATTCAACAGTTAATTATTCAACTAATTTGTCATTAAAATATTTTGCAGATGCGTTCTAATTCGAAAATTTTTTAGATCAGCAATTGGTTGTTGCTATTCCCAAATTCAACAATTCATAGCTGACTGAAGTACGCCTCGCTTGCAGCATTTAGCGATTATTCATCGGTACAAAAATGAATATATCGCTTGTTATTCTGAAATTTCTGTAAAAAAACATTCAAAAAGTAACGTGAAAACCACATCAAAATATTTCGAAAGTGAACATCAGCGTTTCATTAATCATCTTTGAATTATTGAATCCTTCATAGCGTCTGCTACTCAACATTAATAAATACGTCGGAATGTGGATGTCGGCACCTGTTGGAGTGTTTTTCAGTGTACTCATTGCTTGCATCACTCAAATGATCAAATCACTTAACTGTGAATGTTCGTTCACTGATATGCATCAAATGTACAAACGTTGCTACTGTACCCATCGCTATGCACAAACGTTCACTTTAATTAGATCATTCGTTTAGACTTTTAGAACTAAAATATTCTTACACAGAGTTCTACATTCCTCGTAATCTGCAGGTGATTTAGAGTCTGAAAAGAAATAAACGTACAGTGACGTGAAGCTTGTGATCTGTCGAGGGTGAACGCATTCCACGAATTGGATGCCTCCATTCCAAGAATTCGTGAATCAAGCATCGAATAATCGTAGAGACATGGAACACTGTCACCACACTCTTGGATAATTTGGGCGGGATTGTGTGGGCACTGATTAACGCCATAGCGTTGGGTGGCTGCACTTTGCATTGGCTGCTTGTTTACTATAAAAAGCTTCTTTTAGTTTCCTGCTGAGCTGTGAATGAAATTTGTGGTGTTTTGATGCTAATTAATGTCTTTAAATATTCAGTTTATTGTTATGTGTTCCAAAAAAAAAGTTAAATATAAGTCATAGACTTATATTCTCATTAGAATAAGTGTAAAATATCAGTATAGGAAAAGTGTAAAATAAGTGTAAAAATGAAAAGATTATAGTGCACAGGTGAGGAAGGCAAATACCTTACAAGTGAAAACGATTGAGCACTGTATACCATAAAAAGGCAAAGATGCGCATCTGTGAATTAAAGAGACTCTCGAGTGAAACGACATACTGTATAAGTGATAAAGGCGAAAATAGCATAGAGTACAAGCGACGAAGGTAAAGCGCCTTTAATCCACAGGCGTTATCAAAGATGCCAAAATCATAGACAGAGAGGGTATACCGCCACCTCGATTATTTTGAGATATCGCGAGACTTTCAAAAATCGTTTGCTCATAAGTGGAAGAAGGGAAAAAATCAAAATGAACGGCAACTTTATGGAAGTTTTGGGTATTCTGCTTCAGATACTATCGATTTCTGCGACCTCCTCAGCCATTAAACGTCATCGCTTTCATGGCTAACACAGGGTGGCAATACACTATGTAGGTAATGGTGATCCGCCGTCGTGGAAAGGCAGCAAGTTTTTTTAAAAAGTATACTGGCATTCTTCACAATATGAGGGAACTAATACCGAAGTAGGACCTCAAGTAACTAACCCAATGGTTTTCACAGGGTGTGATGGAAAAGAATGTCAAGTGTTGCAAGAAATTGCATTCTTTTAGAAGTTCTGGACGTCACATAGCCGTACTAATTGTATGCCCGATAATTATATTACATGTTGAATTTATTTTATACTATAAATCCTGCAGTGCTACGAGTTGCCCAATCTTATTTTCCAGTGTTTTTTATTGAAAATATTTGATATACAGCAAATGAACTTTTATTTTGGAAGTGTGAGGTGGAAAAAAAAGTTAGAAAACCACAATATCCACTCATGTTAAAACTAGTTTCTGATGACAACGATAGGAAAGGAAAAATCGGATTTAAAAGAAAGAGTAGATTAAAAATGTTTTCGCAAAAACCTTTCCACCTTCCCAAACAAGCACAATTAATTTATTAAATGTTGAACAGAAGTGAAATCACGAGTACGTGACCACTAATAAGGTTTATTGCCATCTGACGATTCTACCGTACTTAAGATATTGACCGGAGGCTATGAGATGTGGTTTCTCTATTTGGCAAAATTGTTGCGTCTGCAGGAATACTCTCAGCGACTATCCTGAATGGTTCACAGTACAGTTCGCGTCACTAAAGCGAAATCAAGGACTATCGGCTATATTTTCAAGAAAAAATCCAGGTGTCATACATCCTCTAACATCTTAGAGCGGTGAGAACGTTACACTCCGCAGAGGCATGATTCTCATAATTGGACAAAATGACAACTAAGAAACAGAACTTGGCCTTCCGCAATTACAAGAAAGAAGTGAGGAACGCACTTTGGTTGTCTTGTTGAAGATCTCGGCATGTCATCAACAACTGATGAACCATTTGACCCGTCTGTGCTACGAATCGACATGAACCACTGAAACATAAATCCATCACTCGTTTAGGAATGCAAAACAGACAGTAGTTGGAATTGTGCAACACTGTAGTCAGAGTGTAATGTTTTCTGCTTACAGTTGCAAAATCTCATCACCTTAGAAATACCGCAAAACTCACATTTCGTATTTTTCAGCAGCTTTATAAACGGGTCCACTCTTCATAGATGCCTCCGGGAATACCTCGAACTTCTTATCTTCATCACGACTTGTTGTGAACATATTATCCATAGGAATATTAGTGTTCACTGTACCCGCTATATTTTGATCACTGCCTGGTTCACCGCTTCCCGGGACTCGATCTAGAATCAGCAACTCAAATACATGTAAAGGTAGCATTATGCACTTCAACACAGAAAGCAACTGAAATAGTTGTTATAAATTGATTATTACGTTAATGAAATGCATTTGCAATTGAATTTCGAGTAACAATTTCAACTTCCAGAACGCTATACACTGTAACAGCACAAATACTCCACCTCGAAACACCTTATTAGATGAAAGAAAATGAAGAACTTTTGGAATTGTATGAGCAAAGATGCTTTGGTGATGGTACTCCAAAACTATCGTTATGAACGTGAATAAATCGAAACTCTAACAGTTGGTGATGATCTGTTGCCGAATCGTTTCCGAATTAACATCGTTGATTGTGAGTCCAAGCAGATATGATGAAGAAGTCTGATCTGGGAATGGCCTCATGAGACCGCTAACCCTTGGAAGATTGTAGAGACGACGTTGCTCTTGCTCACGAGTTTTGTCACCATCCGGTCGCTGCAATATTTCTATAAAGAGGAAAAGCTTGAAAATAAGCAGTGCTTCGTCAACATAAACCATAAACTGTAGAGGTAACTCGGAGAAATCCGTTGCAAAGTACGACGAAGTATTCGGCAGAGATGTCATACGCATCGTAGCACTAAAATACCTATCTCATAGACAGGAACTGCTTGGTCAATTGGAGTGCCTAGAGCCTCAGCAATGAATTCAAATTTTGAACAGTCAGTTGTTTTCGAAAAACAGCACTTCGAATGTGCTGAATTTCTCAACCATGGCGTAACCAAGTACGAATGTAAGTGAGCGGTGATTCTCTTACAAGAGCAGTTAGTACCTTCTAAGCCCTTTCATTACACAACTTAGTAATTGGCGGATCATTACTGAGCACTATTTGCAGAGTGAAATTAAAACAACGAAAATACCACTAGACATTTACTTAAAGGATAGAATAGGAAATGCGACTAGACATTTACTTAAAGGATAGAATAGGAAATGCGCATCCAGGTTTCGCTTTTTTTTGAAAAAAGTTTGAAAACCACTTTCATAACTATCAAAACGCATATACTTCTTATTAAATTCTCTCAACAATGTCCATCTAAAGCAATGTCGTTAAGAAACATTCCTTTTGAGCGTAATGTGGAGTAGGAGATGGTCGCTTATGCAATTCAACGGTGGTGCAAGACCATTACACTGATTCAACCAATGTTCACATACCACGCCATACTGTGGTGGAACACTGAGCACTACATCGAGTAATCCCATGCTCTCCTGATAGTTTTGTAGCCGATCAATGTCGAGAGCATATGATTCCCGAATTCGAACACCGATTTGTGCTTCTTCCAAAACGACGTAGACTTCCGGTTGACCTCGTTCGACATTGTTCACATAAACCAAAACGCCTATAAAAGCGACTCCTCAAAGAGCGCATAGAATTGAAATAATTGAAACTTCACAGCCATACGAAACGATGTTTTTTCCTCTTTGGAACCCACTAACACACAGCGACTATTTTCATTTGATTTTCCAATATACCTCAAAAATGTACACATGAGCCAAATAGGAAGGATCTCAAGCTGATTATTCAGTGGTGATAGAACTGAACCGTATTTCCCTCCACCAGCTTAGTCCTCATAGCAGAAAAAGTTAAAAAGCGAATCTGTACAAATGAGCAGAATCAACCAGACCCGGTAGAAAATGCATTTCAGCATTCCAGTGAAGTCGGCAAAAACGAAAACGGATGTTTTCTCTTCACCAAAATTTTTCTGTGAAAAGTTCACTTCATCTAAATGACTCAGCCGACGACACCGAACTTCATACCAGGTTGCAATCACCTCAAATCATTCCTCTCCTCCCTAACAGATTTTAATGAATATAAAGAAAGCATATGAGCATGTCCACGACATATACATTGCAATTTTATTGCTCACCATATGAATAGATGGGAATATTTGAGGTCTTACTGTTAGTGAAATCCTCACCTTTAAATCGTTGTATAGGCATTGTATCGAAATATCGCAGAATATTGCCTACAATCACACTTGTTCTATAACGGAACCTCCTCGTATCCTTACGTACGACGACGTTCACTCGATCGGTGCCGGTCGCCTCAAGTGCTATACCTGTTATCACAGTGGCGTTCGTCGGCTGAACCAAGTCTGCCTGCCCAATATATCGTCCCAATAAACCTTAATTTCGACGATATTTTCATTGCATCGTTCATTGCATATTGCATAAAAAAGTTATCAAGAAGGGGAAAATAAAGTAAATTCTCATTGCTGGATACAACACATAGCAATAACATTCAACATACGGAAATGTGTACAGCAACTGCGCTCATACTCGATTCAGACGAATGAAACGATCAAACTATAAAAGATTTCATATTAAAATACCTTAGCATTAAAGACAAGTGATATGACAAAGCGAATTCCCCCACGCTTCTCCATTCGTATTGTGTATTTATATACTATAATGATCGTGTGAAAACGAAAAAAAAGTTGAACTTACTGAAGTCAACCTTGCGATTCGGATAACGTTCAAGACGAATCTGTATCCGCACCTCAGGATTTGTGAGGGTCTGCGGTATGTACAGCATTGTATACACCCCAGGTTCGTTGAATACGAATTTATCGTTATCGATTGTAGTGAACGAACCTGCACCTTGCCCTTCGCCTGAATTCATGCATTTTTCCTTCATAACAACTTTTTTTTAACAGGCAAATCTGTGAGTGGCAAAGTTTTCACACCGCCTGTCTATTGTGTACGCCTATAAATGCAGCATATGTCTCAAACTTACGAGTGTCCGCGAAGTGTGATCACCCAACCTCTCGTTGAACACGCCTCCTCCCATTCCTCCCCTTCCTGCATCCTCTGTCCCTTACACCTAGAAGAATTTTCGAGTTTAAACAACTTCACTAAATAGTTTTCGCTCTTTCGGCTCAAAAACTGCTTTTCTTCATCATATGTATTGAAATGCACTTCTTCATATTCTTTCGAAACCGCATATATTCCCTCCTCTCGCTCCAGCTGAAAATCCGAGATGTGGTAGCCGGTGTAAACAGCAAAACTTCGATTATTCTCTTAATTGCTTAACAGCACAGACGAGAATTCTCTGTAAAGAATGTGCCAAAAGTCTACGAAAGATGGAAATAGAACTGACCAACTGCAGGAGGCTGATATTGTTGGCAGCCGCTGCTCGGTCGTCTCCAATAGAAAAGTTGACAACGGAATTTCGCATATTTGCAGCACAGGAAATAGGGCATATAATCATTGTGGAATGCTGACAATCCTGGCACCTGTAAGCAAAGTGCTTTTCTATTTTGCCATTGACCGCTATTAAAACAGTGACAGCATCAATGTCTTTCTCCATGTATCTTTAACGGCAGAATTGGCGCTCCTTGCCGCATTCAGCAATACTTCAATGACCCTGTATCTCTGACTCATAAAATTGCAAAGGTGAATGAAATAAATGGAAATTTTGCAGCCTATCAATGATGTTAACCGATATGGCGAATGCCGAAAAATATTACACCTTTCGGTGGGGCTATCATTGCCTATCATCATGTGCACAAAGGAATCAACTAGGGAACAGATTTGACGGCAAAGGTCGAAAAATTCTTTGAGTCCAGACCTTAAACGAATTGTGTTGCACGTAGGGGCCTTCACTTTACAAGCAAATGTAGCTTAGATAAGTCACATTGACCGGGAAACTACTAAATTTTTTCATGTCCTACATTTAACTCTACATTTTGCGCAAAAACGTGAAATTAACACTCTGAAATTTTTCCGGGCAAATTCTTCTAATACCCTCCGCAGGTACGTTGGTGAGGGAAGATTTCCTTCGAATTCGAGCATATTATACTCGAGTTGGATTGATGTGCGTGATGAAAGCACAAGATTCTCAAGTTGTATTGGTAGCAGTGCCTGCATTTGTAAGTGTGCCAAATGCTGCCAAACAACCTCGTTGTATTACCTCGAACTGTCCCATGTACGGCGACGTTCCAAATTCATAGGCTCGAAGGGGAAATCCTGGATTGTACGGTGTATCTTCAATTACTTTAATCACCGGTTGATAACTTGTTTGCATCAATTTTCCTTCGGCATCATAGCAGCAAACTTGTCCGTAATGAGTTGGAAATCTTCTGAAAGGAACTTCTTCAGCTCTGCTCCATAACCGAAAGCTAGTAGGCTGCATGGACGAGAACCCTTCTCTCTTCCCCTCTCATTTATCCAATTCCCACCTCACTGCGGGTGGGGTGAGGGGCAAGACGCAGATATTCCATAGGTCTGGCAGGATATTCGGGGGAAACGAGGAAGAGAAAACGATGAAAAAACAAAGGCATTAATATTTCATATGCAATCCCAAGAAAAGGCGTTGAAAAACTGCAAGAAAGGTCAGCCGAATATAAATACCCAGACCCCATGATCATAATTGGGAATATTATAGGTAAGGTTAGTGCAATCAGTGCAAGCCCCGTTAGGGCGCTCGTAAGATGCAGAATGTTGCAGAGATATTCAAACTCCAACAGCTTTGGGACACTAGTGCGGTCATATCAATCCTAGCAAACTCCGTGCTTGCGATGCAGCAAGCTCCATCCTAGCTGCAATAATGGTAGTGTCTCTCAAAAGCGCAAAGAAATTTTCTGCTGGTTTGGGTCACATAACTATGAAAACTTCTATATGTGATGTCCTTCTAAAAATTTCATAATCTCCTGCTGCTTTCGAGTGCATCATTCAATTGAGCTTTTATCTCATTTTACTCGCAGAAAGCTGCTTTTAGCATCCCAACATATCAATATTCTTCTTGCCAATACGTTTTGAAGCGAAGTTATCCTCATTTGAAAATTTGTTCATATGGTGAAGAAAATTTACTCTCAATATTTGAAAGAAATTCACAGCTTTTAATCTGGACATTACAAAACGGCGCCAACATACCAATATAAGCATATATCAAAGCATATTTAATCAAAACACAACAATATAAAAGAAAATAAATGAATAAATATAAAGAGCGCACTTTTTTCTTTGTCATTTTCTAGCCACAAGGCTTTCAATCTTTCCTTTCCATCTTTCACTCTTATCTTATCTATCCCGCTGGACTTTTTGTGTTGACAGCTTTCAAGTCCTCTGCAAGCGATTTTCTAGTAACCACCTAATTCTCTCACGTGTTTTGTACCTTCCAAAATTGCTTTCATTCCTAGGCGCTCATCATTCCTTTCAAAAATTTCATGACCTTCTACTGTTTATGAATGAAGATGCGTGACGCCCTATGATATGCCATCACATTCTTATGAAAAAGCTTATCAAGATGATTTTAAAAAAAAACTTACGCAGTTTTCTGTCCTGGAAGGCTTGCCCCATCGCCAGCATATGAACCATAGATATTTTCAGATGACATATAACAGTTTTTAGCACCAATCATTGATGTGCAAGTGATATCACGGAATGTCTTAAAATATTATTATCTGCTCAGAAAATCACTTCAGTGCACAAAAATTTATTCATCAAAACAGATTATTGCGACACTGCAATATACACAGACCTGCAACACAACAGGCCTGAGAGTTCTCAATTTGCTGATGGCACTGATTAAATAGAAAAAAGATTCTTGGTTACGCAACGTCATTACTTTATCTGCTCATCTTCAATTCTGTTTCAATGAAATTATCCAGAACTTTCTGACCGAAAAAATGATCTCGTTCTGTTTGCACTCGTGACATTTTTCCCAATCCCAAAAAATCCAGTTATTCTCCACAATCGTTTCCTACTTCCATCGGACTGAATTATTCAAAAAAAAAAAAAAAAGACGAAGAAAAGCAAACAGCCCTATCAAAACGTCGCTTCCATCTAGCAAACCATAGATTTTAATAGTATCAATAATGGAGCATTTACTACCTGAGAACATCGAGGGTGAGGCATGAATCTGCCCACATCCACTTGAGCCTGTCGTTCCACACAAGGACATGAAGCGTTAGTCTCGGTGTCGCGAATGAAATTCCACAGTGCACCATCCTCATTATACCTGTACATTTCACAACGATGTTACACAACAGCTAATATAACTGCATATCAGTTATCAAGCGCACACATCACATCGAAAAATAATCTGTTTTTTCATGTTGTGAAATAAACATTTAATGCTGAAATCCTCAATACTTTAGTGCTCATATACAATTTATTTTCACAGCATGGAAGAGTTGACCTCACTGCGTAGGCATGCAAACGAAAAGTTGCTGAACGAAGGGGATCACATAGCAGTTTATTGAATGGGAATGCAAAATAGAAATAACAACCAAATGTATAGCAAATAGCAGAATTTGCCACATTACTTACCAATCACGACACATTTCAGCCGATTTTTTAGCGACATATTCGCGTCGTGCATTCGGATCATCTTTCGAGTACTTCCTTGAAAATTCCGGATTGTTTACTGTCCATAGCCAATGCAATGAAATCGGTGCCGAAACCAATCTGAAATTATTCGTTGCACTTTCATCAACAACGCTAGCCAATAAAAAAAAAAAAAAACTTAAGAGTTCAACAGCTAGTCTCATGTTGGGTGCTAAGCCGTTTTTGGTGCACCGCTGTTCTGAAAAATTTGTTTGTTCTCTAAGCTAGCAGTGCAATATTCGCTTTTTCATAATAAGAGATATAAAAATACTACTGAAGCTTACATTGAAGAGGTGCGGCGCGCTATTAAAAAAGAAGACACGGTTCAGAACGACCCATGGAGAAGCTCTGATATTAAACATTATTCGTAAACTACGAGTGAAAGCACCTGTGATCTCCTACCATTTTGGCTCATTGAGTCACTAAATTAAGCTCAAGATTGATGTAACGCCAATGCAGTCCAGATTTCGATGAGAAAGACTTGAGATATATCTTTATCGATACTACATTTTAGAGCGGCATGCATCAATATGTCCCACACCTCTCCTCCCACTTCCTACCCTAAATATCTCATGCCGCATTCTCATCTAGTCTGCTTAGTACCAATGCCGTCAATGTCTGCGATGTGGTCCAGCTGTAAGTCGATGACAATCAGAACATATAGGATGAGCTAACTGCATGCTACGAACATTTCTTTGGGCAAAGGGCATTGAACACTATAGGGAGAACTTCGTTATGCATATTCCCAGATATGGCTGTCTAGTTTCGCGGCCGTTGTTGAAATCGGAAAAAGAGATGTTGGGAAACATGCGAATTTGATCGGCGAGAATGATATTTCGAAAAGTTTTTGTCTCTATACATTCTGAGCTATGCAACTCGTCTGCTCACTTTCTGCCTCAAATTGCTTGAATATCGCCCCCTTGAGTTAGGCCCCACATTGTGTTTTGACTTTGTAAGCGGTTGCCCTGACACTGTATTCGCTTTAATGTGCCCTCATTCCGATCAGCGCCATTCTGCACACACTCATAGGCTTCATTTGTTCATACGAGTCTCAATATCGAATAAAAGTTATAATTCTTTTTGTTTTTGCATCGTCTAAGGATGGAACAAACTTCCCATTAATGTCGTTTTAGCGCCTACTGTTTTTGCGCTCAGCAGTGGCCTAAAGCATTCCCACATAAAAAACCTGCTTTTGGGTTCAATTGACACTTGACAGTCGTGATCATATGTTTTATTCCTTCTTATCTGTTCGATTTTTATATTTCGACCGCTCTTTGTTTTGTTTCTGCAATGAAGAGTTACTGCAAATCATACCCTGATCCAACATCCTGTTTAACATTGTCGTTCGATTTTACCGGAGCCAATTTCAGATAACCAAAGCGAAACGTATACAGCGTATTTTCTCTCTCCCAATCCGTAAGATACCATCTTTCCACCTTGAAAAATGTTAAGCTGCTATCTCATCGAAATCACAGAAAAAAGTGGATTCATTGTAGAAACAAGCGCCAATCTGCCAGTAAAACAATCAGCATGTGTCATCGTTCTTCCAGACGTTCGTCTGCGTAAAGGTGAGTCGGACTACAGGTAAATGGCAACAGCTTAAGCAAACAGAGGATGGCTGTGTTTACTTTTCCAATTAGGGAAAAATGCCCTTGGATCGTCTGTTAGATCTCGGTCGCTTACAAACCACTACAGCGTGAACGATTTCTAAATGACATTGAGAATCATAAGAAAAGAAAAAATCATAAAAAGGCGTCAGTCGTTTATTACGCGAGAAAAACCACTTGCCTGATTCAAGTTAATCCTCTCCTCTTGTGGCTTGAATCGGTACTCAAGAGTGTTCCTATTCGAATACGTTGCCAGTCGGCAAAGTATGCGATGTTCCGGTCGGAACTTCTTGATCTGAACTAGAAAAGATGAAGAAGTGAGAAACGTAAGATATGCTAAAGAAGATAATGGAAAGGTTCTGTGCTGAACTTCGGGACCTTCAGGCTATTACTCGAAGAGAACGGTATGAAACCTAGATGAAGAAATGGTTTAATTGCCCATGTCTGAGGTTATTTCGTTACAAAAACTTCGGTACAAAACTCTCATTTTATGCATCCTACATTGCTCAGNGGTCTGTGATCGATCCAGACAGATGGCATTCACGTCAACGGTCATCTCTCCCAACATGTTCACTATGTTAGGGTAGATCAACATCGGAACTGCAATACAGAATAATCCGGATATGAAAAGGTCAGCGGAGAGAACAGAACAGCAGAAAGAGCTAGGGACCATTACCGACTACCTAAAAATGGAGGTTAATTGCAACTGTCAGGCACGAGGCGGATGACCTCAAGTTTCCGAGAAGTTGTGCAACCTGGGCTATGCATTGAGCGGGCTAGGGCTAGTGCTGGGAAGCAGCTGGAAGAGGTGCGTATATTCACGGCTCTATATTAAATTATGTGCAAAACTTCATTCAGTTATGACGATATTTTATACTGACATATTCTTTAGGAAGATATTGCCTCTGGAATTTGGTGACAAACGATCACCACAAAGAAACAAATGAAAAGTGCACGCACCTGCTGCAACATTTTTCACGAATATAACACACATTAAGCTATAATCAACATAACTTGACAAACACAATGAATATTCATTCCTCCTTACAAACAAGTCGGATCATCCAGTCACATAGTAACCTGTCTGAAGCTTCAATGAAAAAGGAATCATACCATGCAACTTCATGTACACATTTCCTATTCTTTTATCAATGGCTCTATGTATTTTAGGCTAGAAGAGTTTATCAGAAATTCATCAATAGCAGAAGGGAAGATCCTTCCCCTCCGACTGTGTGAACTTGGTTCCTTATTGCAACTCGCCAATTCGAAAAGTTTCTGCTTTAATTTGCAAGAACAAAACAACCTGATCATTGAATTCTTTTTGAACATAGATCAGACGAAATATCATCTCGCTCGCGATGGGCTGAGCTACGATCATGTTTGAATGAAATCCGTGAAGGCCTTAATAACTGCAATGCTAAGTGACCTTGACAGCGCTTATCTGGACCCTTCTCCCGGTGAAAAAAGGAAACTAATAGCTGATGAAGAGGGGAAGTGCCAACTAACATGTGCCGCCGGTTTTGTTCGAGCATCCAGCAGGCCTGACAACGTCATCAACACGAAACATATACCTCCCACGTACGATATGCGGCACACCGGACCGTTGCGCTAACACTTTCGGTGTATTCTTATACATAAAGGTGGGATCAACGGGCACTGTGCCCGTATGGTTACCTCCATTGAAGAGGGCCTGGAAAGCAGCAGATGTTGAGAATGCAAAGCAAGAGATGAATCTAAAAATGCATTTTTGAAACCGTTGCTAAGCGGATATGAAAGTACAGAAAGGTGAAGATGGTGGAGAGAAGCGATGCAGTGAGCAAGCACACTGAGAACTGTTTGTACATGGTGGATTCAATTTTCGGCAAATTGAGTTTATTTTATGAAGGCTTTGTGCCTCGCATCTTCACATAAACCCACTAAACCGACGACTACGTGCCTTTGAAATGTGTAAATTCATGTTCATTCGCCCCTGCGGCGGAGAGGGCATAGTTGCTGTCACACGATTGTAAGAGTGAGGGGAGATTCATGGAGAATTTTACAGGAAAGCTTTCATACTTTTTGAAAATATGTGGAAAAGTTTCGGTGGACGGTAATCATTTTTATGCAAATTTTTAAAAACTTTCAAATATGCGCTCTTCCACACAACTTCCACCCCAAGCTGTCACCTTTTCGAATTCCAATTTCTTCAACAGCCTCTCGCCTTCTTTATCCCACTTCCGCTACGATGCAATGAGATCAACGGATGAAGTTGCTCACTGTGGAATGAACAGTCGATTACGAGGGCGTGGTTCGTACAGGAAATTTCAGCTTATTAGACGACTTTTGTGCAAACAATGTGTAGATTTGTCGTCGTAATGAAGTAAAATGGTAGGCAAACCTGGCAACGACCACTTCGCGAACTGCCACGAAAATCGGCTGCATCGAATCCAAGTTTATCGTAATTGAGAATTACGTAGCTTAGCCGTCCAGGCTGAAAAGGAACTAGCACATAAGCAGCAGCCTGCCAAAAACACTACCTTTCAAGCTGCCGCAGAAATCACTGTTTATCTGATCAAAACACAGCTTCGTCATATTCAACATTCACCTTAAATCAATAACATTTTTTTCTTTTTTGGTTGATTAGTAACACCTGTAGCAGCAACTGCGATGGTAAACTTCGACAGAAAAGCTAAAAATGAATCATGTGGAAGTGGAATCCCGAGGCAACTTCGGGAGTTAGGTGCCTAGTATGGGATGGGTCGAAATCAGGGAGTTGACTGCGGTCTTTTCGAATGTGGAGTCGAATACTGAACAACTGTTTTGAAAGAATGACAGTCTGAAGCTAGAACTTCGGGAATCTCCGAAGCCGAACTCAAATTCTTGTGATGAAGCCGTCAACACTGGTCACAATGTCCAAAAGTGCCAGGCAAGTGATCAATGCACGCTTAAGTGTTCCCTTTAACGATGAGTTTTATTTATGCCAACCTGGTCGGTGAGCCAAATAGCTTGATATGTGGCCAGTTTACCGGAATCAATATCCGACTGACCAGAAATAGCGGACGCCGTATTGTACCATGTGACAACGAGAGCTGCATCTGCACGGAAAGCGGTAGCGCCAGCGACTCCCTCTGAAGGCATTGGTAACTTGGAAGAGGGATAATTTGCAATGGTGGAACATGCTCAAAATTGCCAACAAGTTTAATGTACAAGTACGTCAACTATGAACCTCAACGGGAAGTCCAGGTAATATTAGCATAGAAATATTGTGCATTTGAGGTTGATGTTGACTGAATGACGTACACATTGTCGGTTATCATTGCTAGTAGTTTAAAGATGGTGAAATGAAGCGCAACATTGGTGAAGATATCGGTGGGTCCCTATTTCGTAAGTGATAAGGTGAGTGTATTGTATAGAAAAGGAATCATGAGACGTGTACACTCATTGTTGTTTACATAGTGCATCGAAGGGGTATGCAATGCAACAACGATCGTTTATGTTGGCAATCGCATTCACACACTTAATACCTGGGAAATTACAAAAACACTTTGTTGCCGCTGAGTAATCTTTTAATCGAGATTGACTCCATAAATAATCAATCACTTCACTTTACTCAAATATGATTACAAAATTCTAATAAGAAAAATTCCGAAACGCCATCAGTTCCTCACACTCTTATTCATTATGCGTAACCAAAGTTATGGATTATTTCAGATATAAATGAAACATCAATGGTACAACTACGTTTTTATACCTTACCTTGAAGCCATTTCATCATTTCGTCTAAGAAATAGTCTCCTTGTTGATCACAGTGTACATATGCATCTGACGTGCTTGGACAAGCCTAAAATATGAAATCTTCATCAGTTCATTGCCAACAATTTCAATCTGCTGCAAATAAAAGGGTTGAAAACGTAAAAATCTTAGCAGAGGACTGTGAATTCGCACTTAAATATGAATGAAACATTTCATGAATTTTATATTAAAAATCTGATGCGTTTTCCTACAATCGAAACTTGATTTCACCTTTAAAATATTAACGAAACGATTAGATCCGAGTCATCCTAAGTTATGCTTAATTTCAAATTCATAGTCCTATACTGTGGTTTAACTTTTTAAACCTTTTATAGCAGGTTGAACTTGTTACTTCAGCCTTTTTTGTGTGACTGTAGCAAATTTCGGAGGAACCACCATACGACGTCAATACATTTGCTGTTTTTGATATTTTCAGCCGTTTAAACTTGCTAACCACTAAACGTCAATTAAAGCTTGTGGGAGCAATCTGCATCGAAAGATGATTCCAATGATCCTATCGTCGGAACCTCTCTGAGGTGCTTCGCCAACAAAGGGAATCTATTATTCTTCCGATGAACACTTTCTATTCATTCGCATATAAGAAATGAAATGCATTAACTTACATCGCAAGCCTTCTGACCAAAGAAACTCGACTGCTGCATGGAAGCACCGTAGCCTGTGTTGCTATATGAACCTCTTCCAAACAGCGATTGACGTAGAATAAGTCGATAAAAAACACCGGCACGCATTCCCGGGGATGGATTTTGAATGATCTAAATTCAACAGGCATAGTGATCATAGGAAACTTTTGATAACAGACAGGCAATCCTTTTAATCGCCGCACGCTTTTTCGACTCTATGCAACGCCAGTATAAGCATGCCCCCCGAAACCATGCCGTCAAAATTATTCAATGCCATTTTAAAGCCTTTTAAGTTACAGTAAGAACTCACCTTATATTAAAATTTTGAAAAAATGCCATCCAAGCTAGACGTAGTCATGCAAAGATTAAGGCCTGTTGTTATGATATCCTGCAATAACTGAGTTTGATTTTTAGGTCCTAAGTCATAGAATGCTCACCTGTTGTTTGCACAGATATGGAGCGATCATTGCCGGATCCTGTTGTTGAGGCCAATCGGTATTTTCGACACCCACATTAATTGTGGGACCCTGATCCAATACGGTAGCGAACGTTATATAACCATTCACGGAAAGCTGCAATTCGAACTCTGCCAATTATTTCATTTTGAAAACCGATTTTCATAGTGCCTTTTTGATTCGTTAATGGAGAGAAGGGTTTTGCTTTGTGGTGATTCTATGTTCTCTTTCATACAGGTCTCTATCGAAGTCTTCGTTTTCTTCTCGCTGGAATTATATTGCATCTTTTTCTTGCGACGACACAATAAAGGTGCTGCTATGGCAAATGGAAAGGATAATTTCGTAAAATATAGAGGAAGTGAAATACAGATTTGTCGAATGTGTATGTATTGGAATAGAGAGGAAATCTGGCTCAATCTCAGTGGAGCAAATGTAATAACACGAACGCTTTTGAGAGAGGTAAAGCCTTTTAAAGTTGAAGGTCGTTCATCTGAAAAGAAATCTAACAAATCGGATGAACGTCAACTACAAAAGTCCGCTCAATCAAAACGAAAGATGAACGGCGAATCACTTGTTGCGCTCCACAATCATCTAAACGCTTCAAAAATCGTCGAACTTACAACTGAATAATTATATAATCCACCATAGAATGGAAAATACATATGCAGATCAATTGTTTGGCCTCCTGTTAACATTCCAGGCAAGACTTGTTGATCGCCAACATCAGGACCGAACGGGACGAGATTCACTAAAAAAAAGTTCAGTTGAAAACATGCATAAATAAATTTTATGGTATGATTTTGATTCAATCTCACGCAGAAATTCGATCAATATTTTTATTAGCAATGAATTATTTAAAGAAGTATCTATAATTTGTTCTCTATTATTACTATGAACAATTTGTCAATATAAAGGAGGTTATTTCTCAGAATAAAAGGCGCAGTTGTGTTTGCACAAATTTATTGATGGAAATGTAATTTACAAACCGTAAAACGAATCCACCATTCTATTTTCAAAGATTGTTTCAATTTGGGCTACAGAATTCTTTTAGTATATTTATTTGTTACCACTATCGCCCCCGTCATGCTCATTTAATGGTTTTTGATGAAGCAAATCGAATCCATTATTCCTCTCACTGTTATTCGCTCCTTTTGCTTTTTCGTATTTACTGAATTTTCGATTCTGTTATTTGTCGTTTCTAGCAAATTACTACCTCATTTTTCAGTTGTTTCAACTGGTATTTTTCATACTTCCACTGTTTTTTTATTTTTCCATTCGAAATTTTTTTGCCTGCGCACAATTGCTTATTCCATTTAGTGGTTCAACCCTATCTCATCATACTTATTGGCGATGCATAGAGAATGGATGAAAAAATCGTGCAATAAAGCATACCACAAGGCTTTTTCAAGCAAAACACAATGCGTCAATTTCACTACTACGACAATGCTTTTCTCAGCTTACCATGGCATATCGTGGATTCTCTTCAACTGCAGAAAGAAGAAAAAGATTCGTCAACCATGGAATAGCAATTATATATCGCAAAAAGACAGGAGCATAATCCACTCACACTTTAGGAGAGATTAAAGAAACCTACTTTATAGTAGCAGCACAGAGATTTTCATTTTTTCATTAATGAAACAAAGCAATCTAATAGATACCAAAGCATTAAAATTTTTGCTCCTTCTTGAGTTTTCCGCATTTCGCAGATGCCATCCTTCGCCAATATCGCTATCATTCCGCACACTCATCGCTGCCTTTACTTGCGAATTTTTCATTTTAAAAAAAACCATTGCGCACGTTCAGCAAGAAACTACGTCCGAACGAGTGTAAGAAAGCGTTTCTAAACGTTTACAAATGCTATATAAATAGCAATGCGTACCTCCATATGCAGGATTGATGCCGGTTCCAGTGAAGATCTCCCCAGCTTGTTGTCCAGGATTAACACCCAGCCCTTGGTCCATGCTCCCTATGGGAATATTCTGGGCAGTACAGGTGTGATGAATAACCAATATTGTACATAATGCAGTGAATAAATTCGCACTAAGAAAGTGCGTTTTGCTTCGCACTAGCATCTTCCCTTATATACTGTTTGCCGTCGAAGTGGCCAACAAGGCCTGAAAGTGGAAAAATATAGGGATCTGAAAATGAATGTGATCATAAATGTAGGAATGAAATAGATGAAAATAGTCGTGAAATAAAGATTCATGAGAAATGGTTGAAAGAACTGTAGGCTGTGGCAACTTCATGCAAACACGGATCACATCTCTAATGCGCACAATTGTTCTCCACAACTATAAATGCGATCCACGCAATGTATTTCTTCGAGTTGCACAATTTGTTCACAAATTTTTCTTCGTAAAACTTCCTCATTTACTTCCACTAAGTAAAAACATCTTAAGAAAAAAATAACATGGTCACCAAGTGGACAATGTGTGTAAAATAAGCCAGTAGGGTATGCTTGCAAAACGAAGTTGTGAGTGCGTTTCAGCTCGAACCTACGAATGAATCGCGTTTATGAACATCTCTGAACAATTCACATGCTAATAGCAATGATTCGTTAACGATTCTCCCCACATCAAGAAAAGTAGTATCATTTTCTCGACTACTCAAATCTGACTTCCTGACAAAGACCTATCAAGGTGAACGAGTTGTGAACGGGATCTCGCTCAACTAACCAGTTTGATTTATCACGGAAAGTTTATCGAGAAGTAAGCGATTTTCACGGCGAATGCCACAAAAAGTTATACCAGAAATGTCTCATTAGTTGTGGCACTGCATTAGTAATCTACTCGAAAAATGTTAAATGACCATCGTTATCACTTTGGAAGAGCTCCGGAACGTTTTTGGTTTGCGTTGTCCAACTATATCATTATTTAAATATAGCATGTTGTCTCATTACCAAAATATCAGATATAAGATAAATTTGATCTGTTCATTTCACCTATTGATTTCATTAATCTGTTTACTCATCTCTTCATATGTTCACTCTGTAAGTCTAGAAAAAGTCCAGCATTTTCGTCTTAACTGATGCATCTGCATGCAAAAGTCATGTTTCTGGAAGGTAGTAAATATCAAAGTGTATTCGACGCGAGCAACAGAAAAAACTAATTCCAGTTCGAGAACTCCGAACTAAAAGAATTGTTGGCAAGAACAATGTGTAAGAAACGTGGGTAGACGCTGCACTTTTTCATTTGGGGTGAATATGGTACTAATAATCGATAAAGTCTTTCAACCACGTAAGCCCCTACAAAAGAAACGATGCAGTGACCATTCGGTTCAATTGGTGTGCATAAAACACTTCATTCTGAGCACCAATCAAGACTGGTTGTTAAAAGCTATCGAAATTCAAATGCGAAGCAATGCTTATCGCTAATAAATGCAGAACGCCTCTCACGAAACAAACAATATAAACACAAATAAAGCAACGGCCATGAGCTTTGGTGGATTCCTATTTTGTTATCGCATAGCATAGGCAACATACTCGTAATAACCAATGTTTGTGGAGGACGTAGTAAGAATAATGCGAGCGCAACAATGTCATTCAATCACGCAATAAAACAAATCAAATGAAGAAATATGCATTAGCATTGATGCTTAACAAAAATCAGTGAAGCAAGTTGCAACAATACACGATACACTATTCTGCATATCGTTTCAATTATTTTCGTAACCGTCACTAGACAATAAACCATGCTGAATGATGAAGAACATATTGACGTTTTAACTGATCCAGTCGCGTGGACACCTTCGAAATTATTCCAAGTTCAAATCCGCTTCATTCTGCATCTATACTAGCAAGAATACATTAAACAGCTCGAAACCTTAAGAGCAAGCTCACTTCCATTGAACTTAAAATTCGTCGAACCTATAGCTCTTCAAAACGAATCAATCCCATATGACATGATTTTTTCACTCATCAGTCAAAGATGCCCAAGGAACGGCATTTAATTCACTCATGCTACGAAATATATTAAAGTTGAATAGCCGTTTAGTACTTTCACTGGAGAATTTTATAGCTCCGAAGATGCCACGTTAAATAGTGGAGACGAATTTCCTTGCCAACCGGTCTATGGGATCAGCATTGAAAACGCATAATCGAGAAATTGGAGCACACCGAGTATAATTGAGAATGCAGTGAATAGGATGCTTGTTGTCTGGTGGTGGGGACTTCCACAGTCAGAAACTCGAGCACAAGGCTGCAGAACTTTGAAAATTCAAGAGAGGGAGAGAGGATAGCCAGCAAATGAATCCCATTTCGATCCGTGGAATCAATCGCTCCCGATGCAACAGTGATCCTTGTTGAACGCATTCAAACAAAACGTGTGAAGAGATATGTACTAACACTGATGCCTTATATAGAACGATGAAAATTATACGATAAATGCATTCGTGTAATGACTACTGTGCCGACCATTTTCATACGCAGCCAACAAATACGCCGAATAAAAAGCATTCATATTTCGACCGATCCAATCCCTCATGCAAACTTGTTGAAAGCACCCTTTTTTACATGCTTTTACAGATAAATACCAATTGCAAAATTGCATTTTTACAACGACGTGCTTATGCATATATGCATTTCTTCCCGGCTGCGGCTGGTTTCATGGCTTTCGTGGTGTTCAGCCATGGCGTTGCTAAATTTTGAGCAGGAGAGTGAATAAGATGATGCGACTTCTTCTTTGCTGTTCCAAATTCGACTACAAGTTCGAAAGAGCTACAGGCATTAAAAGAGCCAAAAAAAATTTGCTCGCATTTTGTCCAACCAACTTTCATTTTCGTGAATCATATCGCAGAAAAAAGAATCTTTTGTGGAAGATTTGTATGAGAAAGACGACTACATAAAATATAAAAGCAGTGTTCCACTTACTACATTTGTTTTCGCAATCCGGTGTGACGAATGGAGAGGCGCATATCTTAGAAGTTTTTTTGAAACGCTTCTCCACTTATTTAGCTATTCTCCTGATGCCAAATGACAAAGTATCGAATGCAATATACATGCAATTTTTTGGCTTGCTAAAGTGTCTATGAAACTTTACAATGTTAATGGATATCTTGAAGATTGATGTAGGAGGTCACATTTTTTGGCGTGCAGCATAAAAGCTGAAATTTACAACTCTACTTTCAGCGACTCTAACGTTTGAACTACCGCATTGATGCATAGACATGCAAACGTAAAGCACTTACAGAATGCGCATGCGTTCATTAATATTTGCAACTTTTAGACTAGTATAGGGATAGCAAACTTATAACTGCAAAGGAGCGACAAAGACATTTCACCCTATCCTTCGCTTTCCAAATATTTGAAAGCAAAGACGTCGTTATCATACTTACAATTCGCTCGGCAGGCAAAGCTTTTACACTGACTTTGCGGTCACACTTCTTTCTTCCACCTTCTTCTCGTAATTTCCTAGAAGGAGATCGAATAACAGAACGTCTCCATCACATCCCTCCCTTATTCCTGTATTTCTGATCCCGCCATCTTTATACCACTATATCCATAAATTGTGTGCAAATAAAGCTATGTCAACTTTAACTCCTCAACAAGGAGATTCTCTTCGTAGGAGCAATAGGCTGGAATCGATAGAGATGTGGTAACGATGAAAAAGTGTGATAGATTAACACACTAACGATCAAAGGAATATAGTGAAAGTTTCATCGGGTGGGCAAAGAGGATTGCCATATTTGCGCAATTCGTCATACTTCCTGTGGATGACGCTTTCGACATTGCTGCATCCTCTAAAAGCAAAAGGCCGCATCGATAAAAAACACACTCGTTTGCAATAAAGCTGAAATGGTGCTGTATAGATGACAGACCTTTCAATTGCTTCAACACGCGTTGATGAGTCAGTCATTCAAGCTTGTATGCATCTTTACGTGAATATAGTTCATTCTAAAATACCTGAGAATTCGGTTCAACATTCATGTTAACATTACTCAAGAACGGTTTAAAAGATGGCTTCGCTATAAGCCTATGCTTTTTGGATACTTACGTACATGCGTTTGGGCGCGTTCATTTTCATGTTAATGTGTGTGTATGTGTGCTCGCATGTGCTTGTATGCAAGGCGGTGCATGTACCTATATGTGACTGTGTTACATTCCTGTACCTATTCAGCATATCGCACTTCATATTTCTCTCCAGTGTAAACTATGCCAACTGATTCTGATATTTGTAACACGGGATACTTAGAAACATTTTCACAGTTTCGCAATATTTGTTTCCATTAGGGAACGAATCTTTTTTATTAGCCGATGTTGGTACCAACATTAGCACTATGCAATCATCTTAACTTGTACATGGATGCTTCCTCATTTGTTGAACGGTCATGAGCTTCTTCAATTCGCTGAAACATTCAGCGTAATCTCATTGCTTCAGATGGTGCGACCTGTTGTTGCACGCGTAAACCAAGGGAATTTTTTTTTATAACGTTCCTATAAACCATTTGACTGAAGTGCAGTAAAAATTCAGTACTGATTTTGATGAATAGTGAATAATTCTTTTGAAGTAGTGATATTTTCTGAATTTGATCATAGAAGTCAAAAATATGATAAAAAATCACTGATTAATGGCATCAGTGAACGTTCTTTCAGAGGTTGCGAATGCATAATAATATCTTAGTGATTCCAACCTAGCCTTGACATTGAATAACCGCTCTGTGATACGATTCGGAATGAAAGCAATATTTCGGCCAAAAATTTTTATGGAGCGTCACCCAAATACTTTCTCAAGCACAATAATCGGCCCACGATGAAGTAGGTAGAGACAGTCCGAATTGAAAATCAATTCAGTAGGAATATAATCGCCTGAACGGTCGAAAATGAATCAAAGATAGTTGTTTGTAAATTCACAAAACGCATGGCAAATTGAAGATGAACAGAAAATAAAGCGAAAAGCAATAAAACGTTGGAGATGAATGAGAACTACGAGCACGACTTTCGCTAGTTGATTTTTTAAGGCACTCTTTGATTTACAGTGAGACTGATGACAGTATCCTTGATTTCAAGAAGTCGGAACGACGATACGGTGACGACGAAGTTTTCGCCTTGGTTGGATATTATTTTTGAGAGCGTTAGTCGTGATTACGACGGTGAGTGGTAATTCAGATGCATGCAATAGTATAACTTTACAACATTAGCGCTTAAGTGAATTCAACACTCAGATTTTATACTTAAGAAGACGATTGTTGAAGCAAGCACTAGTGATCCTCAAGCAGCGTAAACCTTTTTCAACGACATTGTCATATGCATCGCAGAAAGCGAAAAGGTAACAAGGAATATGAAAGTAACAAAGCAGTGGCATTCAACTTGAACAGTGCACTGATAGCAACGATGGTCGACAATGGAATGCGATAAGGTGCATAGTGAAGACATAAAATGTGAACAGGAAGCACAAGTTACCGATATAGTCGTGAGAGGCACTATGAAGAGTACAATCGTTTCTAAGCATATATAGTGATAAGCACTTTAATAGTAGCCCAAAAGCATCGCTCCATACCCACTGCACCACCTACATAACTGCCATCACATACGTAGTTCAGTCGATTCATAAAGTCAACATGAATGTGTGTTTCTCACTGAGGCAAAGATGAGCAATCGTTTTCAGTGGAAATATTTGCTTGAGGCCACGAATTATACAGCTCTTATTTGTGCTAAATCGTACTGCACAAAATCGAATACGACGTGCAAATTATTTTTCTCATTTAATAAATCGGCACTCACGCATGATACTCGATTTGAAACTGAAACGTTAGTAAACGGTTCAATACCGAATTGATACATCTTCGTGAGACATATTCGTTCACGCTATTGGAAGTGCCCAAAAACGACGCAGATTTCACAAAGATTTCAGTAGAATATTCAATCATGCAAATTTCTAGCACAAATGCTTTCTTAGTCTACGAGGTGAGGCTCTTCATGCTACAGATGGTGTTCGCGGCTTTTGTGTTATAATCGACTCCAGGTTTCATTGGAAGCTGCACTTTTACATTATTATTGAAAGATAGCCAAAAATTGCAATCCGTATTCTCCACGCTTTTCAGCTTAGATGCATTACCAGAACGTCGTCATCACTCGCTGCCGATCCATTTTGAAATGCTATACATCTGCGTGTTCCTTTTATTCGCTTTCTTATAACAGATTTCTAGAGAATGTCTAAAAACGCTACACTCTGTTGCTTTTCGCAAAGTTCCGAAGTCCACACCACACAATTCACACTGCCACGCTGAAAAGTCTTGAGCCTGAAATCACTAGAAAATTGTAGGCTCAGGTTGGATATAATTGCTTTCATAAAATTAGACACGGATTTTCTGACATTCTGCTTTCAGAAACATTTCATTTTGTTGTTGACATTGGTATCAGCTTCAGCTAGAGAAAAAATGCCGCCCAAGTATTATTTTTTACACTTACCATTTTCGTGTTTAAGCCTCATGTGTTTTCGATCGATATGTATAACGCATATATTCTCTCATCTGTGAAATTGCTGCTGAGTTATTTCACTCATCATTCCACTTCTGCTGTTCCATAGTGAATGTCTGTTTGCATGAACTTTTGCTTCGCAGACTTCCTGCTCATCCTTATTCTTCATACTCATGTCGTTTTTACAGATTTCCCCATTCCATTATCCCAAAATAAATAAATAAAAATAAGTGAAGTGCATCCTGTATCATATCACAGTATATGGAAGTATATGGCTTGGTTGTCCATGATATTCATGCAGATTTTTGTCTGCTAAAGTTTGCCATTGGTAGTATTGTGCCAGCCAAGTTGCAACTTTCTACCAATTATCTAGAAGTTGTAAATGATAACTTATAAAACCTTCTACCCGGCGCAGTCACCATTTACTGTATGTTGAAATATAATTCCTCACGCTTCGATTCAAGACATCTACCAAAAACTCGTTACAAGTCAACGAAATCCTTGAAAAGAAACATATGTGGGAAACCTTTATTTATTATTCTTCATAAATCAATCGGAGAAAAATAAGGGTACCAATCAACATTGAAATCCTGTTCGGAGAAATGGGAGAGGAATGAAAACTCTATTTTTTAGAGTACATTTCATGTTTTTAGTTGCAATCTGGTACAACAACGATTTAGATGCGTTTCATGTTCATAGCCGCTGAAAGGCTTTCTGGGTGAGAACTTAATTCGCATTCGAATAACTTCTCTCTACTTTCTTATGTTGCTATTAGAATGTTCAGAAATCGTTTCAAATCATTACTGAAACAAACAAAACGGCGAATTTGCATTTGCATGCTTAATGCGCAATCATTAAAATAGCACCACAAAACATAAAATGAGAAGCATATGCGATCGAAATGGCAGAGCATAAGTAGATGCAAATATACAACAATTATGCGACATTCATCAAGTAAATTTGGAAAAATTTTCCACTCATTTATTAAAAGAACAATGTCTTAGCAAAATTCAAAAAAAAATCATTGGCTTCTAAAGTGAATTGAGGTTACAACTGTATAAGATTCACTCACAATATGTCGAATGCATAAATTGTAGATAATAAGAAAACAACGATCTGTACAATAATTGAGCCAATAAGAGGCAAATATTTGACGAGATACTTTCATGAAAAATTGCATGGAAAAGGCGAATTGAGGGCCAAATTCGTATATTACATTCGGTTATCAATTTTTGTATGGTGAATAGGAAAGCAGTTAAAAGAAGCAGTGACTGTTAGAAATTACTTTCACAACATACAAACCCTCAATATACGAAAACGTTTGAGAAGTGAGAAATGAGGAACTCATCAAAGGGTGGACGTCGAACAGGATAAGCAATTATCACTTTACCAGTCCCTTCAGATGATAAAAAAACGGACGAAAGCCTAAGAAATAATGTCCTCATTGCAAAAGGAACAACAACAATTTGTAGATGTTTTAACTCTTCATTTAAATACTATGTTGCACTATATATGCACCCTTCCTCCGCCACCATGCTCATGAATACTAACGTGGTAACATAAACAATCGGGGAAGCACACCTTTCGGACGCCTTGAACAGCTTTCGCTGCTCATCTTCGACCTTATCAGCGCCTGTAGATTCCAGGGCTAATCAATTTTCCATGGTGAAATAGTTCTTCCAGCGTATTATATAACTGTTACATGTTAATTCTTAAGTAGGAGAGGGGAATAGGCGAATGAAATAAAAACAAAAAATGAAAGCATATATGCACTTCCAAAGTGAGCTTTATAAAACCCCAGTGGTGGTTACATGAGAAAAATAATAGAAGCAACAGCGGTTTATGCAAAAAAAAAAACCTCACTAATATTTGTTCCCAGCAAAAGACTCGTTCACCTTATCTCATACATTTGAAAGTCTTCCTCATACATCTTTCATTATTTCTCTATGCTTTGGAATATATCATAAAGGATGTGAATTTCTGCAGCAGCGAGACGTTGACTTGAACGCTATTACAATATAGTATTTCGAACACAAATTTGAATAATTTCTCATACGCTTGTCTTAAGACCGAGAAGAGGAACAGCGGACGGTGAGCTTCGAAGATTATGAGAGCGATTTTCTGATGGTGTCGATGCCCTTGATGGCGGCGTATTATAAGCTGCACCATTTCTGAATTTTCATCCTATGAGATTCCGCGACAATAAAAAAATTTCCCAGCGAATCGACTGATAATAAATATTCAGGACTCAGGTGGAAGACCTCATGAACATTTCTACCTGTCTAGGCCTCTACATATTATTTATGAATGAATTACTCGAGGAATTGGTCACATTATTATCACTGCACTCATTCATAAATACGGAGTATAAAAGAGAGGCATCGAATTTGTGTGGATCAATTGTTTTATTTTCGAAGCGATTTAATTGTGAGTTTCGGTGACAACAAGACTCTATAGACGCAAATCCTCCTTAATAGAGTCGCTTATATAAGAGAAGCAACTGGACAGACAATTCAGCGTGACAGTAAAGGCCGATGGAATCATTCTCCTTACAACAAAGTTTATTAAACCAACTGCTCACAGAAATAATTTTCAGTAAAATAACAACTATTTCTCGAGCATCTTCAGCAAAATTTTCATGTTGATAGAGTTTTGAAGCTGACTTTGTGGTTGATAAACAAGAAGTAAGCAGAGAAACTAGAATGAGCAAATGAAAAAAAAACCTCTTTGGGTTGACAAGCATGGTCTTCGTCTTAACAGGAGTCGACGGTCTGCCTGTTAAGCTAGCTGTCGTCTCACGATATGGTTCTCGATAAAGTGGATTGCCGGCACTCGAAAACGAATCGGTTCTCACTTTCGAGAACTGTTTTTCGTCATACGGCTGCAAAATTGAAGCCTCTTACTAGATCGCACTCGCATACATCGACAATAGGATTCGATTTCACAGGAAAACTTACCAGTGATCTTTAAGATAATAAATATGCATCGGTATTCACTTATCGCAAAACAATATGCGAAACAAAGAACATTTCAAGTGTCATCAATTCTCATCCTTTAAAAACACATGCAATTTTATTTTTAGCAACCCGTAATCAATGCCTTGCCTCTTGTAAATCACGCTTATTCTGTATGGCTTCCTCACAATTACTATAATTTTTTGTTAGCGTAGACTTCAAATAAATGCAGTTTTTTAATATAATAAATGATATATTTTTCAATGCAGTATTCTATCAGGTGAATGAAACATGTGCGAAAATTTATTCTACGCAAAACTCCGCGGCATTCAGCTAAATAATGAAAAAATAATGTCAGCGTCCAGTTGCACAGACGACAACTAGTGGACGATGACGTACGAATGGCGAACTCTGTTAGGCATTCTGAACAGCCGACAACACCATCGATTACAATGGCTAGTACACTTAACAACTCAGCTTCGAAAAAAAATGTATTGCGACGTGGCACCTCATCAATATCATATCATATCATATCATATCATATCATATAATATCATATCATATCATATCATATATATATATATATGTATATATACATATAAGGTTTTGAACGATTCTTCTATCGACATATGTCGGCGTGTTGGCTGTATTGACCTTTTTCACAACAAATCTTCGTTGAGAAAACGAGTGAACAAAACTACATCTTAAGGATGATAGTGTTTTCGGGCTCATTTACTCGCACTTCAACTTCGCTTTTAATATTGCTCAAACAAAAGCAATATCCAATGAATATTGAAATTAACTAAAAAGTTTTCGAGGAAATAAAAGTCTTTCTGCCACAAAAACATCGAGCTAAGTGAAGTTTTCGGATTTTCGACCGAAATGTTTCCTCGGATATCGGCTAAGATTTTCTATTCAGTGACACCCTTTGTTTCATTCTCGGATGATGTATTCTCAGCGAATGTCTCCAAAGAGAACAAAAAAGCAGGCAAACAATTCCCCTCAAAAATGCAATTGAAATAATTCAACGGAGACAAACATTTCCTAGTTAACATTGATTGGTTTGGAAGAGTGCTGCTCTTCATGCCACTGAAGAAACATTTTGGTTTCCTATCATCAAACGTGCTTGATGCCCATGTTTAATTTATGGTACGCACGTTCCGGAATAATACAACGCCACAATACCACCTTTTCAATGCTGTCTGAAGAGGGAGAGGAAAAAGCGCGATAGAATAAAAGCTATAACTCAGTGAAGAAGCTATGTTAGCAAGGCAAAGTAACACAGCAAGAGGTAGTACCAAAGGGCCTCGAAGAGGAGTTTTCGTATAGACTGATGAAGCACGATCTTCTGCGTCTTTCCTTCGCCTCTGTTTCACACACCAACAGCACAAAAATATTAGCACAATAGCCTGAAAAATAATTGAAGATCAAATAAATATGCACAAAATTCACGCAATAACTAGGTGAAACAAGAAAATTATTCGCATTCATCTCAATCATGAAGAATTCCAATAGAATTGGGCAACTTGATGAATTTTTCACAATCCTATATAGATCTATAAAAATGTAAAAATTTGCTTAAATTACTGGAAGATGCATTAACCACCGATCCACTGCTCAATACCCTAGCAGATTTCGAAAAGCGATAAAACAACTTGCTTTCGATCATAGTTAAAAACATTTCCTGCCTGCCAACAAATTCTGCTTTAATTATTCAAATCAAGAAATAGGCACTGACCATAATAATGCCCACAGTTGAGAATACTGCGGTGAGCCACTTAAACAGGTTGTCCTTCTCCCTGGATCGACACCACGGTTGTGCGCCTTTATTCCACTCAAAACGATACTCCTGCGGATTATTGTAATCGACCACTATCCCACCTTAAATTGAATCCATTATTGACTGACTTAGAACAGAACGTCCAGGCAAAATAAAAAACTTAAATCAACTGAAATCAACATTGATGAGTGGTACTTCTGTTATCACACTCACTGAAGAATAATACCGTAATTTTTGCGGATAAGCAACGGGGGTTTTGCGCCATCCTGATCCTATCAGAATTGATGCTCAGTTTTGGAAAGAGAAGCATGCGTGAAGAAGAAAGAATTTATTCCATTAGCAAATTTCAAAACGACTAAAAATGTACTCCACAGAAATGTTGGAAACGACTCTACTATACCGTGCATCGAGAGTCCTTTATTTGATGTAACAGCTTATATCCCAGGAAGAGTTCATGCCATCCGCAATTTTTCCAGAACCGTGTACATTCGAAAAAATGTTCGAAGACAGAGGGCTTACAAATGAGGGAATACGATGATTCATTCTCCTAAATCAAACATAGTAATTAATTAAATGAAACTAAAACAAGAGGAAGTAGCAACGCATTGCAGCGTAATAATATTCGCACCGACTACGACTCGCTGGCATATTTCGAATTTGAGAAACCTCCATGTACTTTCAAACAACATTCTCAAAAGAGCATAAAAAATTTGGCATGCTCGCTAAGGAAGTTTTTCATGATGTGCTTTATCAAGAAGGCGCTGTTCCATTTGGACTGTCGGAAATCCCATGGGTCATCAACTGCGTTACATTTATATTCATTGTCGCCTTTGATCCAATGAGTTTGAAAGCAATCGAATCGTGCAACGTCGCCTTGCAAATAACCCGATGAGAGAGACGGTGTCTTCATCAGATATTCCGGATATTCAATATTGATCGGTCCACAGCTGTTATCTATAAATGGCTCAATTTTTTCTCACAATAAGCGTCCAATTTTGAATAAAATGCAACCCTGCCAACGAATTTACTGAAATGAGTTTATGTGCCATTCTGTAATTTCCAATGCACATCATCTTATGTAGTCCGAAGCCGACATGCATAAGAGAGAAACGAAGAGAAGAATGGACAGAGAGAGACCGAATAGTCAGTTGTGAGGACCGATGAGCATTCCATTTTAGCAAATTTAATCGACAACCTGTGGCAAATAGGCGACTAAAACCTCCCCTTCTGAAATAGGAACTGTAGTTTTTGGAGATGCCGATAGCAGCGCAAACCTTTTACTCCTATTGGCGGGTGTATATGAAGCGATGCAAGCAACGCCAAATAGAAAGCTGTCCGACTTTTTTACACTATTTCATCATGCATAATGCTAGCTATATTCCATTCTGCTCGAATTCCTCGGGGCCGAAGCTTTGAGACATATTGTCCAAAATGATTGAAGATGAATTGATTATGAATTTATTAATTCAAGAATGGATAAAGAAAAGTTGATTGTGAATTTACTGCAAAGTTTATTATTTTATAGCAGTCAAGTTGCAATATAACTAGCAAAAAAGCCAAAAAAAGAAAGTTTAAATGAGTAAAGCTAGAATAAAACAAATACGCTTATTATGGCAATCAAGAGTGGAGTAAAAATTCCACTGGTCACCTTAGCTCGTTATATGCAGCAGTACGTATTTTTAAAAGCTGCTTATCGCTGTCATTGAAAATGCAAATAGATAAGCGTGCCACAAGCTTTGGTGCAAATATCAGTTTTTGCATTCAACCGATGATTCACTAACATGAATTGCCAACAGACTAAAATATGCGCAATAATCTATTCATCTTTTAGTTATTAATTGCAGTGGTGTTTTCTATGAATCGCCCGGATGTGAAATGTAAGCAAATTTTCGAGGTACTTAGATTTGTGTCAGTTGTTTCGAAATTGATGGATTAATGATGAAGATACTTTGCTAGTTATCCTCTAATTTGCACTATAAATTTCGTAACGTATACATAGACAATGTAACACCATAATGTTGCAAACTTGCAAAAACAAAAACTAAGCAGAGAAGCGCAATAGAGGAGCTAGCACGATGCACGCATTTGCAGTTTCACACACCATATCAACTAGTTTCGTAAGCGCCAATAAAAACAAAAATACTCTCAATATTCATTCCATCTTCCAAACCATTCAGTTCATCTTCCGAACAGATCACTCACTCATACCTAAGTTATCCAAACAATTCACTTTTTATGCATACCTATTTGTGTGTCTGTTTATCTGTCTGCACAGTATTTCCAACACAGCACAACAAAGCAAAAAGCTATGAGATGAGGCTATCTAACGTACACCATTGGTTGATGTCCCATATCAATTAAGCTTGGACAGGAAGTGAAATAATTCGATGGTTTCTAAAAACTTTTATGGAATCCTCAGCGATTCTCGAACTGAGTCGGACCACCAGACAAGCCTGTAGTTGCGAAGGCGTATGGCAAAAATTGAGGCTTTTGCCATGTTTAAATCACTTTATAAAAATTGAGATTAGAAACTAATAACGTTAAAACATTCAGTGAAAGTAAGAAATTTCTGCAAGGAGAAGATAATAAGCACCACCATTTGAGCAAGAAAAATCATTTCAAAGTTTTTTTTGGAAATGAAGACCACTTTTCCACTAAGCTCTCAAGAGACTGAAAGTTTATTAACATTTAAAAGCGCATGAAGTGAAGTAGGTTCGTTGGAATGGAATAATTCTGTGATGTCGACAAATTTTGGCGAAGAATGCTTCAAATATGGATGACAAATGCCGAGAGAATTTACAGCAATTAGATTGTTGGAAAAATCAACATTTTCAACGAATAATTCAAATGATCCAACATTCACCTATCTCAACTTTCTTAAGTACCATTGTATCAAACACATTCCGACCAAAAGAGGGCAAACAGAATCCGTCCAATATATTTCGAAACAAGGCAATAAATTGGTAAAGTAATTTTCAGGGTTTACTGACAATCGAGTAATAGTCCATCGAATTTTTTCACAAAGGCGACAAAATCATCATAACCGGAAATGAGAAGATAAGCAATGCTTGCGTTTATGCAAGAATAAAGCTGCCGATATATGATTAGTACTAGAATGTTAGATTTAATCAGTGTGAGACTATCTGCATAACATAAGGCAATTTCAAAGCGAATAAGTTGAAAAGCAAAATAGATGAGCCTACACAATATGCGCTTTGGAAAGAATCGATCGGAGCAGCCAGATACATAACTTGCCAACAGACAAGATTTATATGCAATTTTGGCATATTTAACGCAACCGAAAGATGATACAAATTTCTACAAAATATACTTTTATCTTTCGCCAAATCGCAACAAAATATGTGACAAATTAACACTCTAAATTGGAACTACTGATTCGGCAGACATACAGACAAACCTCAAATTCAAGACACGACGTCATCATAATGTACGCAGTAAATGCAAAAGTGCACAAAACATTCCAGTGTTGAATTAATTGCATCTGCAAACGCAACAAACTCCAATTTAAATATGATATCAATGGTAGTGAAATTTATGGCGACAATGAAAACGGAATATTCTTGCTCGAAAGCGAATGAGATAATATACGGCAACAAAAAATCAAGTTTTACTAGTGCTCATTTTTCAAAAATCAGTCAGCAGACCATTTGCTGGACCAATTTGCCGAACCTCTCTTGACTTCATTTCAACACTTTCACGATGTCGGAAATACTGCATGACGCTAATGATTGACTATGATAGTAAGATATGTACTCGTATTTACGGACCATATACTTTTTCAAAATATGCACTTTACAACCAAACTCATCTTGGAAAATAAATTCTGTAAGGAATTTGAGAAGGAAAATTGTTAAAAACGAACATTGACGAGTTGCTTCGAGCCTCTCTAGAGTAAACGCATTCCAAGTGTTGAGTGCCTCCAAGCCAAGAACACGAGCGTTAAGCATTGTGTAATCGTAGAGACAAGGTATATTATCACCGCATTCCTGGATAATTTGGCTTGGGTTGTCTGGACAATGTGCAATACCGTATTGCTCGGTCAACGTGCTTTGTAATGGTTGTAGGTTTACTGCAAAATTAAATTTGTCCAAAATAATAGCCAATGATGAAGTCTCTTTCTTAAATCGAGACAAAATAAATTCGAATATTCTTGTCAATGATGAGTACGCAAAGATAAAGAAAAATAGGATGCCAAAATTGCAGCCAAAAATGAAAAATCGATTTCAAATTTGAAAAATCTCTCTCAGCATAGGATAGGTCATTTATCGTTACTTATAGGAAACAAATGAGTATTACAGTTAAATGACTGAACTTATTCATATGGAGAAAAAAAAAAGCAAATGAGCACTTTATAAATCCTGCCTACTATACCTCTCCTAGCTTCGAGCACGGTCTTTTGAGAACTCGGATAATTTTGTTGCAGCCAGGTAATGCAATTCGCATACTTGGGAAATTTTTTTTTTTTTTTTTTCAAAAAAGAGAAACAACTACCGTTTGTGCAAAAACATAATCACCTGCAAGAGTTGGGGAATTTAAATTCAGCCATATTTAAGGTGACCACCATTTCTAATAAATCAGTTCATCCACACCGATCGAGGCATAAAATAATCACAAATGTAAGACCACCTTGCTGGTTCTGCTGTAGGTCTCGGCATGTTTGCAGCAGTTGTTGGAGCATTTGTCCAGTTCGCGGCACAAAACGATGTGGTCCCCTTCAACAGCCATACATGTCAAAAAGTTACTGCAAAGTGAAGTGGAAAGAAACAAATTATATTCATATCCATGCATCACAATGCCAGACTGTTCGAATATGTCGGAATAAGAAGACGTTTTCGATTACCAATCACGTTTCAGAGATCATCAGTGAACCACGATGTGCATTTTCTCTTTAAGCACGACACATCTAACAGAGTTCGACGCTAGGCTTATGATAAAACAGTTTTCAATATATTTCGATTGTAAAAGAAGAATTTTTAGCACTTTTTACGGGGTAAAAATTGCTGACCAGTAAATTTTTTTAACTGAAGCTAAAATTCATTATTCACCTCATCTCTTGACTCATTAACATCCAACATATTTCAGATGCATTCGGCCAGCATGTGTATTTCAGTTGTTAACCAAAGCATTCGGTTGGTTATCAAGCAGAAGAAATTTTGATCAGTCACCGTCACTTCTATATAGTGAAATGTACCATTTATAGGAGGAACAAAAATTTCGCTTACACTTCATACTCCTCAGCAGTTCTATAGATGGGACCACTCTTCATAGATGCTTCAGGGAACACTTCATATTTCTTGTCCTCTTCACGGCTCGTCGTGAACATGTTGTCCGTGGGAAGATTTTGATTCAGCGTTCCAGCAATGTTTTGATCTGTTCCCGGCTCACCTGTGCCAGGAATGCGATCTGAAAGGAGCTAACTTCTCTGTTGGCTTTCGTCATAAAAAGAAGGAGTAGACGCTAAAAAGTCCTGTCTTATGAGAGAATTAAAGCGACACGTGAAGAGAATAAATGAAATCCTCTCCAGGCAACAAATGAGAATGTTTCACTGATTCAAACAAAAGTTTTCATTCAGAAATGCTTCTTTAGATTTTTTTTCCAAACCACATAAGGAAAATAAGATATTGAAGAACCTCACGAGCTCAAAGAGCCATCTGTAAGCAAAATCTTTGATCTTGATTTGATTAGATGATCTGGAGTGGGGAAAATTCGAAAGAGAAATAAATTTTTCCACTCCTTTTGAAAGGTTTTAATGCGAAAAAAGCTTTCCGAATGTGAAATGCAACACAGAAGGAAGCTTAATGAGAAGGACATTTAGAAAAGATAAATGAAATCACAGGCATTGATGATTTGTTGACGATAGGTCTCTGAGTTGACGTCGTTAAGCGTGAGTCCAGCCAAATAAGAGGCTGAAGTTTGATCGGGGAATGGACGCATTAAACCCGAAACTCGAGGAATATTGAAACGTTGTCGCGTCTCCTGTTCACGTGTTTTGTCACCGTCAGGACGCTGCAACAAAACACTTTCAACATCACAACGTTTCATTGCAATCAAAACGCAAATCATCCTAAACTTTCGCTGAATGCTCTTCAGTGTATGACTACGCATTTATGATTGCATCTATGATCATGGTGTTCTCAGCGGATGTTCAATGAGCTATCAACTTAAAGATAAGCAACATTCGATAGGCGATATTCTCTTACAATTCTTTTGCAATTTATAGTTATGGGGCTTCTACTTTATGAATAAAAGTCCTAAGGAAGATGTTGGAAGGGAGGGCATCTGAAGTCAGATCGTCATGAAAAAGTAGCCGTTCAAACTCGTTAATCGTAATTATATAGCAGTTTTATAGAAGATATTTTGAAAGGACGAACAACAATCGAATACTCTAAGTTCAACAGAGTTTGAATACATGAAAGGAAATGACACAATAAATGAATAAAACATACAACGCCATATTGTGAAGGGACACTGAGCACAACATCGAGCATGCCCATGCTCTCCTGATACATAGGAAGGCGGTCAATATCGATGGCATAGGATTCACGCACACGGATGCCAATTTGTGCTTCTTCGAGAACAACGTAGACTTCGGGTTGACCCCTTTCGACATTGTTCACATACACCAAAACGCCTTAACGATTATGCTGATTTCCCAATGTGCATTCCATTCTGAGAAATTTACCTTTTTATTATGATAATTCTTGTTGATCAACTCGCACAATCAATTAATCATTTGCTTGATGCTGTTTGTCATCACTTAAATAAAAAGATGGAAAATCTTATGCTCATTGAATTATATGCAGTGAATCACAGCTGATGAGGCAGAACTTGGACAAATTATCGTTGCACTCACTACGTACAATAATGTTAAAAAAATAGGATAGCTGGCGCAATTATTTACTGCACTGCTTTTGCGCTCATACCACTTATACAAATCCATACAACCACGTATACAAATCCATACGTGTAAAAATTTATTGCAAAATTCCATAAAAGTAGCATTCACTTAGACAAAATTCATCGTTGTACTACAAAGACATCCGTCTGCACCACAAATGTGGCGAACCCTCTATGCCTCTTAAGCCCTCTTTGCAGAAACATTCAAGACTTGCACAAATTCATTTTGTCTAACGGATGTTTGCACGGCTATATGGAGAATAAAAGTAGAGCACAATAAGCATGAGTTAGAGAGTTACCACATAACTTTGTTGCCCATCTCTATGTAGCATCACGAACGAACCTTTGAAGCGTTGTAGTCTCATGGTGTCGAAATAGCGAAGGATGTTTCCAACAATGATGCTCGTTCGATATCTGAAGCGTCTGGTATCCTTTCTCGCTAGCACATGCACTCTATCAGTGCCTGTTGCTTCTACTACAACACCAGTTATCACTGTTGCGTTCGTTGGCTGCACGAGATCCGCTTGACCGATGTAACGACCGAGCAAACCTTAATCATATATGCATTCTCGCTAGCATTTATACCCTATCAGTGCCTATTGCTTCTACCACAACACTAATGGGTGCCTAACCATTAAGAATCTAAATAAAAATCTAAATCTAAATTAAGAAGAATCTATTCTAAAGGACACCCTAACAGTGTAATTCAGGGAAATACCTTTACAACGGAATTCACCACCACATAGAAGTATTATGAAAGCGACAAAATGATGCAACGTTTACGTTCACTCAAATAGGAGAGATTAGCTCTCTTGACTGTCAAGTAAGGGTTCGCTCATCTTGTCGATTCCTTCAATTTCGCAATAAAAGAAAGTGCTTGGAATATCAAACATACTGAAGTCAACTTTTCTATTCGGATATCTCTCGAGGCGAACTTGTATGCGAACCTCGGGGTTCGACAACGTCTTCGGAATATGCAGCAATGTGTAGACGCCAGGTTCGTCGAATACAAACTTATCATTGTCAATGGTGTTGAACGTTCCAGCACCCATTGCTTCGCCTGAAAACATATAAAGACGCCTATCCAACAAGGGCGACTTCAATACATTCACTGGCTAAAGAGTACCTCTCACTGGAATCGAAAATTGAAAGGAACTTCTAAATCCGCTGGTTTCACAAATAAATTGAAAGGTTTATATTCTCCTGACGTAGTTCTGCAAGTGTTGAGGGATTCTGTGCCTTGAACAATTACTGCCGCTTCCACTTCAACGCACTCCACATTCCCATTGAATGTGAGCGAAATTAATAAACTAAACAATTTTTGTAATATAAGAAATTCTAGCCATAAGCGGACCTGTCAAGCACCCTTCAAAACCATCATATTGCTGGAGAAATTTTGCAACAAATATAGCAGCCAGCAAATGGCAATACAGTCACCAACAAACGGAAAGAGATTTAAGCGATAATCAACAAACCGACTGCAGGTGGCTGATATTGTTGACAGCCGCTACTTGGTCTTCTCCAATAGAATAGTTGGCAACGGAATTTAGCGAACTTACAGCACAGAAAATAAGGCATATAATCATGATGAAATGCGGAAAGGCCTGGAACCTGAAAGCGAATATAGGTTTTGCAATCCAGAACCTAAATTGACAGGTAGCCGCCTTAGATTCTTGAAGACCGGGTGGGATAAGCGAGCTTGAAGCGTGTATTTCAGCTCCGTAGAACTATGAATTCTGTTGAAAAAAAACAAACGCTATGAATAATGTGATACGCATTCACGCTTGCGCTCAGTATTTTCTCTTATTTTTAATTGCAATAAACAAAAGTTGCAAATATGAAGTATGAGAAAAGTAATCTTGAACTTAAAGAAAAGAGAAAAGATGTGTACATTTCTCCAAAATTTCGTAAGATGCTGAGCTCATTCTTACGAATAAGTTCAGCGCCACTGAAACCACCCTCCAGTCATTCATTGGCACACTTGCACAACCGGTCGCTTTACTACGAACCAGCAAATTCGCAAGGTGCCATTTCATTCCGATTCGTCTCTAGTTTTTCGTTTCTTTTGACAAAAATTTAAAGGTTTATTATAGATTGATATGTGTCAGAGCATACCTCAAACTGTCCCATATATGGATGGGTACCGAATTCATATGCACGTAGAGGATATCCTGGATTGTAGGGTGTCTCTTCAATTACTTTGACGACCGGCTGATAGCTTGATTGCATTAGTTTACCCTCCTCGTCATAGCAGCACACTTGCCCATAGTGTGTTGGAAAGCGCCTGAAAAATTCACCAATCGGCAACAAAATCCAAATAAAAGGTCCACTCTTCCAGCGGCAGATCGAGATTTAACGCAAACCTCACTGAGTTTCTTACTTGCCGTAACTCAATCATGCTGACCTAAGAAAGAGTGAATGCCAGGGGCGAGCAAATTCGGAGCTCGATTAACAAAATACTCAACGATCAGGCAGCCATTTTTGAATGAGCTACCTGGACCAAATATACTTTTTAAGAATTAAAAAAAAATCGATATTCATGGATATCTAAAACCCCCACCAAAACAAAAAGTGTACATCAAAAGCGCTTCAAGCCTAGCTGGTTTGTACTAAACAATAAGCTGGTTTGTACTAAACAATCATTACAAAGAATTCATAATGTAGAGAAAAATGGCAAAAATTTCTCAACCTCTCATATTCAAATTAAATCCAATATAGCAACAATCTTCAACAACTGCATAAAAAAATTAAAACAAACGCCGTATTTTCACTGCCATGTGTCGTTCCATCACCCGCATATGAGCCATAAATATTTTGTGCTGACATATAGCAATTCTTTGCACCAATCGTTGTCGTGCACATTATATCGCGGAATACCTAAAAATTTCGATGCTTCAACATACTCAAATTCTTATTCCTATTTTTGAAAGATCTTTAGGAAACCGAGAAGTGTTTAAGAACTATCGGCCGACTTATACCAACTTTAGCTTTCATTGTCATAAGGGTTTTCTTCACCACAAAAGTGGCAGGAATCACTGATCGGTTCTACCATCAAAAAGTAGGTTTTTGTCCGTTATCGACAGTACATGCTGAGTGACTCACATGTGAGCATCGCGGATGTGGCATAAAACGTCCCAGATCCATTTTCGCTTGACTTTCTACGCAAGGACATGAAGCATTCGTCTCAGTGTCTCTGATAAAATTCCACTGTGCTCCATCTTCATCAAACCTGTAACTTCACTTTATCAACTCGTTGATCCTAGGAATTCTAACCTGCCTAATTACTACTTAAAACTTCAAACACAATTACAAACACATCACTTTCAACTAATCTGACCAGCACTCAAACTTTTGCGATAGCAAACTTCTGGTAAAAATGCTTTATGGAAAAGACGGAAACGAAAGTTGTAAATTGCTACTCTTCGTTTCTCTCGCCCGATTACCTGGCCTCTTGACTACTGCACTAGCAAAAGAAGTTACGTATACATACTCACTAACCAATCATGGCACATTTCCAAGGACTTCTTTTTGACGAACTCCATGCGTGCCTCACTATCTTGTTGTGAATAGGTGGTGGTCGAGAACTCTGGATTGTTTGTTGTCCATAGCCAATGTAAAGAAATAGGCGCCGATACCAAGCTGAAATGAATCACTGCTACCCGTCATAAATTCTAGGTCACCGCTCATAATCATAAGATAAGCCACAATATGCACGGTTCATCAACCATGCTTAGCTACGGAGCTATTCTCCGACGTTTATGATCATGTCTTAGGAGATATTACAACATACCTATTTATGTTTCCGAGCATGAAGATTACGAAAGCGCTGAAGCATTGCTGATCATATCACAGGTGGGTGTGTACGCCGGCGAGAAAATAGTGAATAGAGGGGGTGAAAAGTGGGAAACAAAGAAAGATTCGTATCCTTCTTTCCATACTATCCCTCAGAACAACAATATCCTCCAAATGGCCATAGAGTAAACTTTTTTTAAACAGGATATGCAGAGGTGTGAGATTATGCAAAAGGAGTAATTAGCATCTTGCGTGTTTAAAGGTACGATGCACTGACTGCTACTCGTTGAAATAAGATTCCGGTTTCTCTAAAAGTAGTGAAATGGAATGCATTGCATCCTCACCTCGCACCTCTGTAAGTGTTTCATATTAAAGTGGGAGGTATGCTAAACTATTCCAAGATTTCGGCAGCCACAAGTTCAATAAAGGTGTCTTCGAATACGATGACGCTGAAAATTATCCTTTGGCGATTTTGTCATCCCAGCTCGTCGGTCTTAGTAGTGCTCGGAAAGTCCTTGACTTCACAGAAGGAAATTTCGTTCTCGAAAACGGTTGAAGTCGTGCATAGAAGAGGTAAGATTTTAGAGAAGGAGTTTTCTATGACCTCGCTCTGCCGAAGGTCAGAGGTCAGTTTTACTCTAAACAGATGTATGCAAAATTTTGCTCGAGGCTAGGAAGAACGACGTTAGCAATGATTTGTCTATAATACGAAACAAGATATCCACGACGTTTCATTTCGCAGAACTCCTCCCGATTTCGTTTATTACTATCGCATTTTCTCGCTCGACCGATATTTTTCAAAATGTTTTTCTCGACCATTGCGATACTTTCATTCTTTGGTTATCATAGTATAAAGCACAGATTGATATGCAAACATATGGAAACATCATACTGTAAGAAACTATAAACAATTTTGGAAATACTTTCTTGCCATACAGAAACTGAGTTCATTCCTTTTGTTATCACAACTCATATATTGTGGTCCTGATTTGTTAGCTATAAAAGAAGTTCATAATACTGCTATACCCGGAGAGCAGATTTGTGCCAGTGTCGTCATTCGGTCTCACCGGAGCCAGCTTTAAGTATCCGAAACGAAATGTGAACAGTTCGTTCATCCTTTCCCAATCGGTCATGTACCATCGTTCCACCTGAAGTAAAAAAAATGCGACCAGCTTCCACATATACTTAGTTTAGCAAATAGTGCAGAAATGTACGAGTTCTCTGAAGTCTCCGTAATTAAACAATGTTTTTTAGCACCTTTCGCGTGCTGTTTTCTCAAAATTTTTTTATGATGGTCTTAATAAATCAACAAGAATCCAAATGGAAGTAGGCGAGTGTTGATCGAATAATCTTGAAATAAGGAGGGCTCAATCACCGTCTGAAAACTATCACCAAACAAATGATCTGAAAGATAGGACGATCACAATATACGTCGTATTTTCAACAATAATGCTTCGTGTAAAATCGGGCCTCATGAACAAAGCAAGATTGGAGTGGCGTGTCATTCAATGGCTCTAAACAAACTATTACGAAGCAACAGAATTGAAAATTGATATACTTGATAAAGGTTGATTCTTTCCTCTTGTGGTTTCCAGCGATATTCTAGTGTATTTCTATTCGAATAGGTTGCTAAGCGACAAAGTGTGCGATGTTCAGGACGGAATTTTCTTATCTGAAAATTTTTGCTCAATCTCAAGATTTTTAATATTGACAGAAAAGTGATTCACAATTCGTACTTCCATAACGGATCAAACTTTCGCCAAAAAACATTTCCATTCTTTTAGTAATTAGAGTTCTCTCGCATAATAGGCATGTGCGTTATTCACTATGCACTTTCGAAAACATTTATTTTTTCATTTCATTCGTAAAACAAGAAGTTACTTAATACTCTCTACTGCATGTAACTCCATAATTCGCTGAGGAAAACATGCACTTCGTGCTAGCATAAAAATCACGTCGATTTCCACTAATATTGCATCCATGATTCACAAAATCGCGATACTGACCATTCGCATCCTAACGAGGCGAATTTATTCAGTTGCCGTTCATACATTATCCACAATACACTCTGCAAATTATCATCATACCATTTCATCAAGCGATTATCGTTCAAGATAGCTTTCTCTTGCATACTTCGCTTCCAGTTAGAAAAACTTTTCATGCGAAAGGAACACATCATGTGGACCATGAATTTTATACCACGCGGTGAAAACTCTCATGTTACGATGCAAACCAAAATGTTCTTTATGAACAAATTTTTTATTGGATGAATAATGCGGAACGATCAAAAGCAAGGAAAAACTGAGAGGCATAAAAATAAAACAGACGGTGGTCCGAATGTGCATTCCTTCAAAAAACTTACCTGATTGTCCAATGATTCCTTGTATCCGATAACGTATAGACCAAGCTGTACACCATAGATTGTATCGTCGCTGAGCCGTACATTTTGATCCATTACATTAATGTCTGGATTGGTGAAATTTCTTGGATACCATGACATTGGCATAACCTATAAATGAAATATTTTTGACACAAGTAGCCGAATTTACATAAACTTTAATCTAAGCCGAAGAGTGAGTAGAACAATGATAATGATAATGTCTGAGAAACAAGTAACTAACACAACGCGATAATAATAGCATTGCAATAACCAGGCAATTTGCAATAATATGAACCAAGAAGTAATCGGTATGCAATTTTGGGGGTGTAGTGACCACGACACAATGTACGCAAGGAGCACACCTTGTGCTGCTACTTCAGCTAGGGAAGGATGTAAGGAGAGTGACTAGAAGCATCACAGATTTTCGGAAATTCGTTAGATCGTGCGGAAGATTTCGCTCATATGGGGACAAGCGATGTTAGCAGATGGCGAAATCGGTTCGAAACGGTTATACAAAACAGAATGAATTGTGCGAATAGCGCAGTGTGGGAGAGGGCGGTAGCTGATATCATCATCAGCGAGAAAGGTACGTGAGTAATTATTAACTCTAATTACTGCACTATCATCAATAGTCAAGCTTTGATATGTTCTTTTTATAGACGTGCATAGTAAGAGAAGTAATGAAAATTGAATTTATATGCTTACCGTTTGTTGGATGGGGTTTTTGAACCAATCGTAGATGTTGCCGATATCCAAGCGCATCGGGTCCAAAGTTGGTGGCACTGCAATATATGATCAGCGTGGATGTGTATGCTATGAGGACACTCTCGACGCAGGGTTATCGATGAGAACCATATGAGATACACTTTCTCGATTTTCGTTCGCTCAATTTTTTTTTGGCCAAGCCCCTTGTTGTTACTGAGATTACTCCTCGACAGTGCCCTTGCTCTCGACCGAAAATTATATTCTCTATTCTTGATGAATTGTTTGAAACATACAAACTAGGTTATTCCCTGCTTACCGACCGATGCGAATAAATCGCTTGGTGACTTTTCCTCTCTTTCTGTATGGTCATTCTTTTATCAATACTAGACGTCGCAGAGAAATTACTCCTCAGACAAAACGTGTGATCGGAATCATCGATAGAGATAATAACACCAATAACAATGATAGTTAGAGGGATTACCAAAATGACAATGAAGACGAAGAAATGATGAAATTTGTAGTGTTGTTAACGATATTAATAACACTAGCAATAGCAATACAAGAACTAATAGAAATAATGTTTACAATGATGGTGGTGATAATAATAAATCCAATGGCAGCAATAACCATAATAACGATAAAAATGACTACTTTTGATTTATTTATATCATTGTAACTAGCAATACTGCTATGAAGTGGCTATGCGCAACACTGAGAGGCATGATATTTTGGTAATGCTTCATCAATCCATCATGATGGTTCCCGAATGGATTCAAATTTAGTTCTTTTAAGGAGTAACCAACTAAAGTGAAGAATCTTATTCAAAATAAGTGGAAAAGTTTTGTGATTAGGGATGGTATTTAGGGCTAAAAGCAGAACTTATATAGATGTACAACTTCTACTGCCATACCATCCCTATTCATCTGCACCATCGGAAAACGGAAATCTACATTAAAATTTCAAGCGCGATAGGCGATTCTCTATTGGAAAGCGGTTCTGTGTCTGCAACAAGTATAAGTGGAGCCTGTTTGCAGTCTTGCCCCATCGGCTCCACCCACTTACCAAAGTAAATGTACCCAACGAAGGCCTTTTCATCGTTGGCTCCACCAGTTTGTGGTTGGAAATAGACGGTCTTCGTTCCCCAATCGTAGATCTTCGGTAGATGGCATCGAGCAATCGCCGAGTTCAACACGTCACAAGATGCTGTTTGGCGTTGTTCTATCATCAGAATATAAGTCTGGGCTCGATCCAGACAAATCGCATTCACGTCGACGGTCATCTCTCCAAGCATGTTGACGATATTCGGATAGATCAACATAGGATCTACAATAACCGTAAATCGTTCATCATCGAGAAAACGAACATAATATTTGTAGAGAAGCACTTTTAGACGGGTAATGGATGCCTTGAATGCTTCGAACACAAATATGAAGGAATGTGAGCAAGAATTTCAAGGTCTCAGTATCGCTAAAAAAAGTTGTCAGCAACTGGTCACATGCTTATCTGTCATCGATAATAAAATGCTTTCGTCTTGCAATCCATTTTAATGTTGCATTAATTCATAAGAAACAATGCAGCATCAGTCCCCTTCCGCCTTAACACAAAGTCCCTAATAATTCTGCGCAACTCAAGTGAGCGCTTTAAAATTTTTATAAACGGAATAAAAGTGACTTCTCTACCCCTTTCTGACAGGCTTTTTGTCACTTTCAATAAGCCACTTCAAAAATTATGAAATTCACTCCAGGCTACTGTGAAATATGCTTTTATTCAAATTTTGCCCCTCGCGAGGTGAAATATTATGAGAGAATAGTCAATGAATTACTAAGAAGTAGGTGTGCTGAGAGATTGTTACTTATAATTTCGACTTTTGAAGTGGGTGAAGAAAATTCCAACACTTATAATACACTTCAACACTGAAACTTTTTTTGCGCTTAAACACTCAAAATAATATAGTGTAAATATTGTTGTCACAAATTTCAGGCATTATAGTAGTGTTTTTTCGGATTTTATTTATACAGAACTCCGCAATCTCAAACATGAGAACGTCACAACTTGCAATAACTTTGAGAGTTCTTCAACAGTAGTCAAAGTTTGAGTGCAAAGATGTCCAGAAAACTCCTTAAGAAATAAGGAGGATGGATTCATTAAGACCGACGAAAACTGGCATTCGTGCCAAAAGCTCTAAATTTGACAGTTGATCGGATGCAAAAAGAGTGAAGAGGTGGATTCGGAAAGAAGAAACTCCTCAAATGACGTCATAACATAAAACGTTCATTGGTCAGTGAGATCAGTTCATAGTAGCCCAATTCAATTCACAAGTTAAATTTAATAATCCGCTGATCCTCGCATTCTTCAGACGGATAATAAAATCATTGCAGCAACAACCTTTGGAAAGGGTATCGCATACAAATTTTCAGTTTGCATCCTCATCCAAGCAATGCCCGAGTGATCTTTCGGTTTCTGCGAAACTGTTGGAAGAATAAGCTCCAACTTAATCTTCCACACAAGCTTTACGTAAAGCAAAGCTTAAGGAATCTTCTTCCACGCATATAAACAGTAATTTAAGCATTCAATATTCAAATATTTAAATATTTGAACAACAACCATAATTCAAATGGGCCAGAAATCGTTTGTGCCAAGGAAAACGATTCGAGATTTTAGAGTCCTAAGGCAGCCGAAACGAACCGGAGAAAACTTTGCCAATGATTTTCATTTCGGCATCCTAACACGCGGAGTTTAAGCCGGTAATCTAATCCATCGTTCTTCTTGCGTTCCAATATTTGAGCATAAACTCACATGTTCCACCAGTTTTATTGGAACATCCAGCCGGCCTCACCACATCGTCAACGCGGAACATATAACGTCCTCGTACCATATGTGGCACACCCGAGCGTTGTGCAAGCACTTTTGGAGTGTTTTTGTACATGAAAGTTGGATCTACAGGAACCGTTCCCGTATGATTACCACCGTTGAAAAGTGCCTGAAAATGTATAGCCCACATAACGATGATGGTGCATAAACGTTGTCTCTAGTATACTTTCATGTGTCGTTGCATCGGGAAACGCCAACGAAGGCACAACTGCGTTTTTTAAAGCAACGCCTAAATGAAACAGGCAATGATGCATTTCACAATATGAAGTATGATAGCATGCGTTGCTTTAAGAGCAACTGAAAAATTAAAAGCTTCCCGTGGATGCAAGTAGTCATTATTTTTAACTGCTTTTAACTCGTGCTCAAAATCTATGCAAATATGTTGGAGTGCCACTCAGGCGAAATCGCTTGATAAAACATCCATCCGATATTCCTTGTTTGACGTTAAGAAGTGGGAGAGGTAGTATGTAATTCGAAACTGCTGCTAGCAAGGTGGTGATGAATTATTCATTCATGAAGTCCAATAGCATCATATTATTGTTCATGGTGGTTTGCATTCAAAGCTGATATTTACCTGACAGCGACCGCTGCGCGAATTTGCGCGAAAATCCGCAGCATCAAAGCCAAGTTTGTCGTAATTGAGAATCACGTAGCTCAGACGACCGGGCTGCAAATGAAATCACTTAAAACGGAAACGCAAAGCTGTCAGAAGGTTGGGCACATTGTTAAAAGCAACATCTAAGCAAAGAATAGCTGGGAAGAGAAGGGCAGAAGAGGGGAGGAAGCGTATCTCTATCGAGCATCAAAAAGCGGAAAACCTGCCATACAGGAGAAGGATACTCGATTACACTTCTCCCTGAACATTTTTTAGCGATATCAACGTGAATCTCATAATTCAAGTCTCCAAAAAGCATCCCCTTAGACAACATGATTGATGGATTTCTAGCATCGTAATTTCATATCTGATGTGTAGAATGGAAGCGCACAGAATAAATGCTTGTCATACTGAAAAACAACTTTCTCCTATTCCTGGTCGCGGAAAAAGGCGTATCTCTTTTTAAACGGAAACTCTTCAAACCTGATCAGTGAGCCATATGGCTTGGTATGTTGCCAATTGCCCAGCATCAATGTCGGATTTCCCAGAAACTGCAGACGCTGTATTATACCATGTGACTACAAGAGCGGCATCTGCTCGAAACATCGCTGCACCGGCAACACCTTCTGCAACAGAGGCGGCCTTACTGTTGAAGAGAAACAACGCACTATTTTCCTACCAGGAGAACAGCTGCCAGATACATAATAGTAAACGTTGCTAACAACTTCAGAAGTTGCACTTCTCGTGGAAAGGGTTTAATAGCTTTCTTAAGGTTGTGCAGTACAACATGTCAATATCCCCCCCTAAAGTATGCTTCTCTATCCTTTCCTTTGGGAACGACCCTCACCTTCATTGTCAGCACAGCCATAAATCAGACAAATCGTTTCCCGATTATAACACTTGAGAATGCTTAATATGGTTTGTCTGTCGGACAGCTTCAGCAAGAACACCATTTGAACAACAGCTATGAAGTTATGTATGTTTCAGCGTGTCAAAAAATTGTATCTATTTCACTTCAGTTTGATTTTCAGAAAATGACTAGTAACTGATGAAAATAGATAAGGTAACAGCTGAGTTAATCTAAACGAAATGCAAAAAGCGCATATCGCATCAACTCGGGCATATTCACCAGTTTTTTTAAACTTCAAAATGTGCTCACTTAACTCATCCTTAGCACAGCAACTGGAAATCAACGAGTCCCACTACTCCCGGCAATAGCACCGTCGACTCACACTTTCTGTGACATTCCGCTAATCTTACTTTCGAAGCAATCATCACCTTTTTTTGTCAATAACAACGTGCTGACTCACTCTTTGAAATGTTTGTTTAGCGATGCTTTCTCATCGAACACGTGATTCTCGACAATATGCTCTTTCGTAACTTAAACGGACCAACGAGTACCCCTTACGTCAACTCAAATATTTGTCTTCCGTTGAGTAAAATATTGCAGTAGTTGCTCAGTTAGACATCATAGTCTTCTAGTGCCTCTCGGTTCCGCTCACGTGATTCTAATTCATGAGTCTGTACACTATGGGAGTTTGCAGATTTAGTGGGAGGTTCTCGCTTACCAGAGAATATAGGTGAGGCAGGATTTTTGGTCTTCTAAACGTCTTCTTAGCTTTGCTTTACAAAGAAAGAGAGTGGAATTTGGAAATTGCATTCTAAGCACGCCAACAACTGGGTTAGACAAACAAAAAGAGTGTACCAAGGTGTAGCAAAACGAAACGCAACAAACGGGTGCCAACAATATTCGAAACAGAATCGCTATCATCGAAGTACAATTCTCGCTCTAAAAACGAATGGAATATCTTGTCGTTTTTATTGCTATCGGTTCTTGTTTTTCTAGACATAATTTTTTGTGTCAAACATTAAAAATCATTGCGTCAAGCATCAAAAATCACTAAAATATCCAAAATTCTATAGACATACCCATAAGCCATCGCATCATCTCATCGAGAAAATAGTCACTGTTCTGATCGCAATGCACATATGAATCCGAAGTGCTTGGGCACGCCTTAAAGCTGAGTTCATAAAATTTACATATTCACGAATACGAAAGCAATGCATAGAATGCCACAGCAAATAGTCGCAATCGACTACTTCGTAGATAAAACATACAATTATGTGTTTCAGTCGAACATTTATAGCACCGACTATCATGCTGAAGAGAGAGAAGATGCATACGAAACGTCTAAAACAGTGAACAACGAAACGGTAGTCTCTAATCAGACATCTTTCAGCTTTTCAGAAAATTGTTTCAGTGATCTTTAACCAATCAGCCTCTATGCTTATCGGGAAACGCAACCAGCGCATATAACAATTTTCCTGTCAATAACTGCTTCTTGTATACATGCAACAACTTTATAATAACGGAAACGGAAAGTTAAACGGTAGAAACTTCAAGCGGTCTAGTTTTCTGCACTTTAATCGGTAACTTCAGCCGTCTGGAAAAAAAAATGAATTCTTAAGGGATGTAGTTTCCCCTAAGACTGCCCACATCCTCAGAAGTTCTCTGCAAAGGACGTAGAATAGGGCAATACAACATTCACTTGGCCACGGTTGAAACGAACTTGTATAATACGAAAATTTGCCGATTTCGGAAGTAGAGACGGAAATCATTTTATAATTTCTGGGCACAGTTTGCGTCTACTGATTAGAGCAAAGAAAGCACCCTGAAGACATTCATACGAAGTGAACAGAGCGAATAAATGAATTTCACTCCTCGACGACAGGATCAGAGAATTCCGCTTCGAATAGCGATAAATTTTCTGAAGCTTGAGAGTTGGGGAATGGAGCATTCCTTTCTTGGTAACGTTGAGCACCGTAGAATTAGAAGACTTTGTAACAATTATTGTTCATTTATGAGAATAACTGAAGAAATTTGAACGCAGTCACATTTATTTATTATGGCAATGTCTGTGATTAAGTAAACGAAGGTAACTGTCATACTGGATCTGTTTAGTCAGTAAGGGTTCAAGTTGCGTTACCTGGGTAGGTGCTTGACCGAAGAAACTCGACTGTTGCATTGTCCCGCCGAAATTTAAATTACTTCCTGAGCCGCGACCAAATAAAGATTGTCGAAGAATGAGCCTATAATAGACACCGGTTCGCATCCCAGGGCTCGGATTTTGAATGATCTGTAAAGGCTTGATGATTGCACCGATTTCGGGCAACGTTGGAAATGGCGCTCTTTCGAATGACTGATTCGGCTCTTCAAATGAAATTCGAAGATATTCTTTTCATTTCCAGCAGCTAAAAAGACCGTCTCTAGAAAATTAACGCCAACTCAAAATATTCCTTCGAGTCAGTGCCATAGAAAGGAAAAAAGAAACGACAGAGAAATATGGCATTCTTGCACGAGATTATTGCCTACAGGTTGTGCAATTTACCTGAGGACTTATTGTACACAAAACAGTACCCACAACTGGAGTACAGCCAACACTTCGACGGAAGACAGATGAAAGGAACGAATTTTTTGGACCACAACAGTATTGTATCTCTGCACGCCAGAAAATTTAATAGCTCTTCTTCTGCCAAATAACTTTCTTCCCACTTGGAAATCCCATCCCTCCCCATTCCCCTCCGTATTAGTCCTACAAAATGGAAGCTTGGGCACAGTTCTGCTGAAAGTACACAAATTTTAAGAATAGTCTAGGGTATTTGTATATTTCTAAGCCACGTAAGCAGTCTGTGGGTGCAATATTAAATGCCATTATGCATTACGTGCGCTTTCTTGAGTTGACTTTTTTCGGATTCGCTGAGTTGACCACTTATATCATCACCAAAACAAACACATTTAAAGACTGCATGTGAAAACAAAGCCAAATTGAGGGCAAGAGTAGTTCCCGTGTTACAAAGTAGAACGTATTTCCATATTTAATCACTGTCCAGTCCGGATGGCCATTAAAGGTGCCCATTCCGAATGGCCAACGTAGAAAAAATTCAGTTTCAGCCTATCGCGGAACTTGTGGTTTTAACCACTGGCATCTGATAGTGTTAAAAAGTCATTGTCGAAAAAAGCTTGTCTCAAAATACGTCTCCATATAATCGATGTTTCTACAGCCATTTTCCGTGAAGATTCGGCAAGATTTGAGTTGTATATAAGTAATACAGAAAAGTTATTTTAACTGTCTATAAGTTTTAGAATATATCAAAATTGAAGCAATTTTATACTTGTTGCTTGCATAAATAGGGCGCAATCATGGCAGGGTCTTGTTGTTTTGGCCAATCCGTGCTTTCGACGCCAACATTGATTGTTGGACCTTGATCCAGTACCGTTGCAAACGTTATATAACCATTTACAGATAGCTGCAAATATTTCCAGTTTATGAATAGCTTCGCTGAGTGAGTTAATTTCTTTCATTATTGAACATTTCGAAAGTCTGAGTGAAATTTTCTCTTGAAAGGGCGATAAGCATTGCTTTGCTCTTCGATTCGTGTGTAAACAAAGGCATCTGAGGGACACATCGCATTGTGTTCGGAGATTACGACTCACTGTCGGCTATAACAACCAAAGCCAACATAAACACACTTCATCGATTGAGCAATAATGAGTAATAAGTGACTGAGTGCCGATTTAGAACATCACTGATCATAATATTTGATTTCATTTAAAAAAGTTATTAATTTTGGAAATAGGTGAAGAGTAATAAATTCATTCATCTAATTAAAAGAGGAAATCATTTGAAGAATTCAAAGTACCTTCCTCATAAAAAGAGAACTATCTAAATTTTATATTACCATAAACTCCGTCTGGCAGATAATTCCCCTTTCTCCTCTCCAAACAAAATCAAACCATTGAAATGCAACAACATTCAAAACATCATATCACATGACTTATACGTGAATCAAGAGTGAAACGCACCGTTGAGTAATTATAGAGTCCTCCATAGAAAGGAAAGTACATATGTAAATCGATTGTTTGTCCTGCAGTTAGCATACCGGGATGCACCTTTTGATCACCTGCTTCTGGACCGAATGGAACAAGGTTCACTGCAAATGAAACAGTGAAATGAACACTAGAGAAGACACAACTCAGAATGCATGAAGAGTTCTAGAAATCCTTCTGATTGCTCCTTCAGAAGACATTCTTATAATCTTCAATCACCCTTGGAGTGTGGAATAAAGGACTGCATCATTTTACAGACCGTCATCTATCGCCACGGTGACTGAGTGGTGCCTCCACTCGGCGAGAAACTACTCACCTATGGAGACATCACACCTCTAATGAGAGGAAGGAGAATTAGATCTTTCCGCTACTTCGCGAATTGCAATGCGAAATGAACCAGATTCGGTGTTAACATAGAGGAAAACTGAAAAGATAAAGAGCCTGATTAGTCTGGATTCAGAAGAAACCAGAAACTGTTGCTCTGAAATGAATGTCAACCCGAACTCGCTGTCAAAACGATAGAGAAATAACTCGCCTCCATAAACAGGGTTGATACCGACGCCAGAGAAGAGCTGCCCAGCCTCTTGACCAGGATTAACATTTTGGTTCACAGAACCTTGTTGCTGAGCACAGACTATTCGCAAAAAGGCGAATATCACAATAGACAGAATCCAGAAATCGTGAATATTATTGCAGAACGTTATCCTTATTCGTCTTTCCATTTACACCTTGCACTTAATTTGTCAGCGCAATGAGCTGATCGTTCAAGATTCGGTGGTTACGTCGTTGAAGTTGCTGCCGTTGCTATAATGTATCAGCACGAAATGTTCAGTGTTTATTACGCTGAAATCATCGACTTTAGGTATCAAAGAATTCGTCATTAAAAACGAGACGACGCGAATGAAACAAAACCTGAAGCACGTAGAAGTGTAGACAAACTCAAGATTCCTCCCATGGATACTCCAGCAAAGGTTGCGCACTGTGACGGATGATTACTACCCTCACATGAACTAAGGTGCCCTCGCCTGGTCATCTTTCATGCATGATGAAACTGCTTCCACCCTCACGACGATGAAGGCAGTTTCGCCCCACCTCCCCTTCCACTTACTTCACCTTGCGGACTCAGGCTTTAAAGTTGGTTTAATGCATAAGTTCCGCAGTCTGGAGTCGAAGAAACCTCAACCCTAAATGGATTTTTCCGAGGCAGGAACGCTAGTATTATATGACCTAACGCATGATATGACCTACAGCTGCATGATCCGCTTTATCCGTTCGATCCGAGTTGGAAAAGAACGCCTCATACAATGAAATTCATGGAATGTCTCGCCGACAAAATAGAAAATATGCTGCTCGATGAGCTGAACACGTGAAACCTAGTCACAGAGGTTGTTGGAATCATTCGTGACATCCATTTCGAGAATTGTGATGCTGAAGAATTACTTGTAGCTGTTTCTATCGTTCCGTACTGAGGAACTTAATTCAAGCGATTTTTTCCTCAACCTATAGCCCTCACAATCGAACTATTTTACTTCAGTCGAACTCCCCAAAACATCTTGAGAATTGCCTTATATGCTCGAGCGCAACCAAACAAATTTTCATGTGGCTAACATAAGCTGATACAAATTTGGATAGAAGAGAGAGCATTTAAGCCAACCGCTAACAGCAGTATAGCTGCGAGTACTGTCAAGCAACGCAACAGCATGGAGCATCGCTTAGCTCAAAATTTACAGTCATGAAGCGAGAAGGTCTAGACAGATAATGCAGCTGTGCTATCGTTACTATGGTCAGAGTCACCCCTAAATGCCTCGCTTTGTCAGTTGGGCACTACATGAAATGGTATGCAAAATGAGATCGAGTATGAGACCTTTCTCATCAACTGAAACCAGAATACTGAAGGAGATAACATAAAAGATAGCATGTAAAACCACAAAGCAAATGAATGAAGTTATACAGACAGCTGAATTATTTGATGTCGGAGGTATGCTTTGAAAATAGAATGGAGCAAAGTGATGAGTAAAAAAAGTACATAAAATGTTTATTAGTTACTTTTTCTTCTACAGTCGACTGTGCAAGCAGTAGATGATGATCCACTAGGCTCGGCTTGCAAAATGTTCTCATCACTAGTTGGTTAGTCGAAAGGAGCAAGTTTTTATAAGATGGAATTCAAACTTGAGCGCAAACCAGCCAGGAACGTTCCTAGTTCAGTAGGCATGCTTGGCACTTCAAGCAAGCAATAGTCAAGTCCCCAAAAGTGTTCAGACCAATGGCTCCAAAACTGTTCAAACGGTTTCCCTGTAAAGCTATATCAGCAATAGGAAGAGAAACGAATCTACGGAATTGTTGAGTCGCATGGTCGACGAATGCAGTCATGTAACCAGAATTTATCGTCGTTGTGTGCAAACAGTTTGCGGCATCTAAGCAATCTTAGGTCGCAGTCACGCACGCTTTCACCCATACGGCGACCGTCAGCGATCTTTGCATAGCAAAACGATTGTATAGAAAGCGAGGGATTCACTTACTTTTCCAAACAACATATACGGAAATTGTTTGATGAAGTTCAATAGCAATGTTGTTATTGGCAATACATTAAAAACATCACAAAATCATCCCTACAAAGAGACATAGCAGAGTGTACATGGCAGACTCAGCAGTGCAGCATGTTTCACATTCTTTAATAATGAGCTGAAAATAACAAATAAATCGAAGCTGAGATTTGTAGTTCGTGGTTTTATTCCCAGAAAACATTGTCGCCTTTGCAGATTTCGTTTACCGCCATTGACCGAACGAAGAACAGGCGCAGAAGAGAACTTCGCACCTATAGCAGATACTATCAGATTCGAGAGACAATTATAAAATACACAACTACATCGATGGCTGAACAATGAAGATCGAATAGCGGACGAATGCTCGAAATAACTGTACGATAGTTATAGAGGATTATTCCTTATTAAAAAGGAATTGTAGCACTGTGACAAAGCTGAAGAAATTGAGGGATGCTGCAACTGTTGTTTTATCAGAGTCAAGATGCGCCGATACAGCAACGGCCTCAGAATATCGTAAAGTGATCGAATAGCAATAAAAATATTGCTCGTTGATTAAAATAGCCTCTACCTCCTTATCAGAAATTTCGGGAAATTCAATGATAAGGGCTGCTGCGACACGAAAGAAGAGAGGGGGTCCCAGCTGATTATGATACAAAACAGAGAATAAAACGTTGATGACCATCTCACTACTCTCAAGCAGACTCAAAATAATATATTGCTCTCTGGCTACGTTCTCAGCAATAAATATTTTTTGTATTGAGAGGAAATCTTTCATTAGCAAACAAGATGAATTATATTTCGGAGGGGCCTAATATTTTTAAAAGAAATTCATCACAGACAATAGCACAATGGCCAACACCCGGTATTGTGTTGTTTTTATAGAAAATAGGACCAAAAAAAAATTTTTTTTTTTGCTTTTTTGTAATAAAAACAGTCGATGAGACTAATATGGGTTTTCATAGGAAACTTGCTAGATTATTTTGTAGCCTTGCAAGTTTCAGCGCAGAAACAAATTTTCAAAATATAATAATCATTGAACGAACTATGTTGTTTCGGTATATTTTAAAATGTCATACTGCATAAAAGCAGCTTCTTTCCACGAGTTTTCCCCCCTCAAAACTACAGATAGTCTGAAATAGGTACTTTGCTCTTATAAGGTGTTTCGAGCGGTTTCGAATAATAAGAAGTACTTCAATGTAGAAATAGGTGGATGAATGCAGGTGGCAACTGAGTACAGCTTGCGGTAGCTAGATGTCTAGGTGGGTGAAACATTTGCTCTCGCTCACATTGAGGAAGTTGTATTGCGGGTCGCGGTTCAGTTATGTGTACCGAGTGACTCGTCAAACTCAAGCACAAACGGCAGTCATAAACCATAGTGACACTCACGATACGATCTTTTCATATTGTCCCAACATAACGTAGCCAAACTAAATAAAGATATGGGGGACTACTTTCAGAAATACTATTATAAAGCAACAACGAGTGAACTAAGAGGCATTGCCAAGAAAAGAACGCAGTATTGTTGTTAACACAAATCCTTAAAAGCATCTCATCCAATATGAGTCATTCTTTACACAGTTGGTCTTCGATCAATGGAATTACGAACTTCCACTCATACCTAGACTATTTTCAAACAAAATATTGGAAATTTTTGGAGGTTTCTGCAATTTGAAAAACAAATTCAATAAAATCTGGGGCCGTCATGAGTGCATGAAAAGTATATGCGTATTACTCTACCGTCATCACTTCCTAACATACAGTATGCATGAATCTATTACAAAAAGTCGAAATTTGCCCACTGCCCTACAGTATAGTCATCTCTTGTAATCAGAGAAATTCCGCATCATTCACTCATTACGTTGGTCACTTACATGTAGCGTTACTACATACAAAGACTGATGTGATGATGTAGCGTTACTTACAATATTGTGTCATCAAGATGACTGTGATCTTATATGGCATAGTCAACACTTCATTCATTACCGTATAAGGTAGGCTATATGAACAATCATATCAAATAAAATACACACCAGAAAGCAACCATATTGCTGCTTCGTCGTTATCAACGAGTGGTATTGTTATACATTTTAGTGAACTTGAATTTCCTTTTTTACTTCATTATTTCATTCTTCATGTTTAGTGTTCAGCAGCACATATAACATCATCAATGTTTTCCATTGCAGAAGAAAATTGAATAAGAGATTATGCAGCTCGTAAACACACGGCGTTAACTTATGGTATTGATAAACATACTACAGCGGTGCCAACGTATAACTTCTCTTCCTCACGATTCTCTAAAGTATATTTTCTTTCTTCTAGTATACTTCCTTGTAAGAAGAGACTGTCATATATGTCAATATATATATATATATATATATATATATATAACACTTATTATTGGTTGCACTTCCGGTCAGCAGTACGCTGATAGTGGGCAAGCTCTTGGGGGTCCAAAGCTCTATGCAAATTTTCGTCTGTTGGAAGCAAGCGGAAATGGAGGGGAGGGCAAAGGAGGAATAGAACGGCATCCATGCGTTATTCAAGGTTCAACTCCCTACTGTAGATCAATTGTGCGTGTTCTATATTTCTTGTACAAAAGTGGATATATTAACCACAGCAAATTCCCCGAACATTCATCAAAGAGTTGAAACAGACTTTTTTTTCAACATAAACACTCCTGTTTTCGAAAGACTTCATGCCCTCAGAGTTCTCAGGCAACCGGCGAAAAACCGGAATCAGTTTTAGGTTTGTAACTTTGAAAAATTTCCTCATTCCAGATTTAGAAATAATTACTTAACATAAATACGGATGTCGAAGATATCTTTCTCAAAATCGGCAGAAAAATGGAAAAGAGTGAAAATTCGACAAATTAATGCAGTAGAAATAGCACCGCATTTGGGAACAATGCTCGTTAGATAATGTTTGCTCACCTCTGCAGCTGGATTATCTCGTCTGAATGGCTCACTCGAAGACAGAGGATACAGGCGGTCTGAGGACACGAGACACAGACTGCTGCTACCTGTCACAGCAATGCCGTCCGCAAACAATCCACTATGTAATCGATATTCACCGCCCCAACGCCGAGGTCTATGCGCACTTGCGAAAGCGGTCTTGTAAGGAATTCGTGGAGGATTGCAAAGCTCCACTACAATATTGAACTACTCTTAAAGGAAAGAGTGGTACTTAAGTTTGTAAACGTTAGCCGTAACAAGGGTTTTCGAATGAAAGAGGCAGTTATTTCGCTGAGAACCGAAAATCTGGATGGCAGAAAAAATTTAGGCCTTGAAGATTTTCGAAATTGTACGGATTAAAAATAAAACTTTTGTTGCACATAGATTATTTGTGCTTAACTGGCAAGAGAAAAAAAAAATTCAACTAAAAAAAACCCTTGAAAGCCGTCTGTGCTAGATATAAGGAAAACTTTCTCAAATAGGGAAGCCTCGACGCGACTATGAGGCTGTCTGTTCTGTACGACTTTACATCGGTATATGAGGCTGTCTGTTCTGTACGACTTTACATCGGTAGTGAACAGTGCTTAGAATACGTCCTTAAAGACGAATATCGTTATGCTGAAACAACCTTACATTGACACAGCAGCTGAATTTATATTCCCACTTTGGGAGATAGACAACACTCTGGAAGTGTCACTGAATTAATATCTTCGTCCTGCAGGACCAACAGCTGTCTCGGGTTCCCTCGTGTACCTCATTCTTTCCGTTTGTTTCTCTCATGTCAAGCATTCATCGATTGTGGTCTGTTAAGGCCTTTGAAGATCTTCTTTTCAACATTCAAGCAGGCCCAACTGCGAACATCTGTTGCCACGGCCTCACCCCTTCTACATGTGAATGGGATACCTCCTCGTTTGCTAACGACGTCAAACAATCCCCTCAACCTCAAAAAATGTCTTACTATAAACCACGAATATGCTCACCCATGAGTTCGTTGGCGGCTGCTACAAATCGCAGCTTATATACATCTCTATCCATGCGCTGACTTATTCGAATATTTCAATACAATCGTAAATATGACCAAAGCCTTATCGGCTAGCTAGTTATCAAGAAGAACGATAAGTCCGCCATATTTAAAATGAAAGATGATGCTCGTAGTGAAACCAAACAGCGACTCATCGACAGCTGAGATAACAAAAAAATCTTCAGGTGCTTTACTCTATGAAAACCGGAGTTAATGAAATGGCACGCATGTGGACAGTGCTTTCTTCCAAGCAAAGCGCTTTAAACGTTCAAATTTTCATAACTCACAAAACGCGATGAGATTAGAAAGAATTAAAGATGTGTTTGCGTTTATCTCAACAAACGAAATGATGCAAGTGGGACGCAGCTTAAAAACTCGAAATAAAATGAGCGCCTCTCAAAAGCACATCGAGATCACATCTGACGCAGCTGACCTCGAAATGTCGAATTCAGCACATACTCGCTTCTCGAATACAATGGATCTTCCGCGCTTGGCGCAGTACATTGAAGCATAATTTTTGAAAACATTTTCATTTATTCAACTGCTCTCCTCAATCGTTCCCTCATTGTTCATAGAGCAATAACATGAAAATTATAAAATGATATAGAGAGATTAGAATATAGGCACGAGCAAGCGGTAACTGAAGAGGTGGGATGCCATTACCGCATCGTTTGAGATGTACAAATAAAGACGCCCCGGCATTGTTGACAGCACGCCCACAGAGATGCCGGGGAGGGAATTTGTTTTATTTGCGATTCGCATCAGGTTTGCTGTTATACTTGCAAGTTTCACAAGAAATTTCGATTGATGAGCTCGATATGTGTGAACTGCAATGGTGAATCCCTTCTTGATAAGGAACCTTTCTTGTTCACACAACATAAAACAAAAAACGCAGTTTGTTTTTTTCTTTTTCAAGCAGTTGCCAATGAGCACATAAATGAGCTACTAAACAATCAGGGATAAGAAAAACTATAATCAACAAAAAGACTTGATGAAACGCTTTAATATTTGAGAAAATAGGAAAAATAGTTAGAGGAGAATGATATCAAAAAGAAGCCCGAGAAACCATAACAAAGCGAAGACGCGTTTGTAACGATGCGAATCTCATACCAAAAGATAGAAAGTGTGCGTAAAAATTATCGTCGCAACATAGATTCCACCATTTTGAGCTGTGTCACACAACTATGTTAAGCGCAAGCACTGAATCATTCGTGTACGATTTCATCGAAAGCTAACATCGATCAATAGTGTGCACAATATTGCACTTAAAAGCCATCAATAACTATCACTTAAGGTGTACCTATGTTAAATTGCTATGACGAAAGATTTCTTACCAGTTGTGTCGTTGAAGTTTCAGTGTCAGGCGAATTGATATTTTTTTCGGTATACCAAGTTCTTCATTTTTTCAACTCATGAAAATTTCCTATCCCGACCCCTTGCTTAATGCATGAAGGGTGATATCAATCAATTCCGACCAAGTCCGGCTGAAAGAAACGGTTGGTGCATTTATCGCTTTGAGTTTTTTCTAGCGTTCTGTTCTCAAGCCAGCCGCCGAAGTGAAAATAAAAACTGGAATAAGGAGGGAGGATTAGATATTACAAAAAGTCACCAAAGAGCGCCAATCATTTAAGCCTACTTTGCAAAAAAGCCTGTTGTTATGGAAAAAGCATGGCATAAAATCTAGAACTATGAGGACGAAGCCCAAGAATAAAACAACATCAACACGCATCCAGGCAACGATCAAACAGAAGCTCCTTTAGAACACCTCATTGCACTCCTGTCCTGGCATCCGACCGTATTAAATAACGCGAATAAATCAGCGAGAGCGACATGCTCAAAAATATGCATCGTCGGAACAGCAAGGGAGGGATGTTTTAACGGACAAACAGAATGAATTCGATGTGATCTCCTACGAAGAATCAACGACTTTGGCATAAACCGACACTATGACCTTCTCAGTATGACCTCCCGGTAACGTTGCTTCCAACACGATACTCAGAGAGTTTTTGTGTGTTGGGTCGCCAATGTTTAAAAATTCGTACAGATTAAGCAATATATCGAAGTGGGTTATTTTGATTCGTTGCAAGGTACGAGCTGTAATTGAGTGCCAATAGCCGTTCGCACCTCTTTGAGACTTAACAACGACTTCAGACAAACAACTAAACGATCAACTTCATTGCTATTCGGAAGGAAGAGTGTTGTAAGGATGCTGTCCATTTTTATAACATGACATATTCGTGGCGTAGGAATGACAATGATCACATGACAATATTAATGGTCATATCAAGAACAAACATTTATAAGTTATCAGGTTTTGACAAAATGCACAGCGGGTGTTACATATAGGTTAGCGGACCGCCATTCTCAAACTCCCGCTTCATTCCAATGCCATAATACGGGAAGAAAACTTGTTTGCAATGTGAGAGGAGACAGAGGTTGTACTGCTTTCAAGGAAATGGATCTCTGCGTCGCTGCTAGCTATCGACAGGCCAGTTTGCTTTCTGCAATTTCAAAACCGTTCGGAGAGTGCATAATTGGCCAGATATGGGAAATAATAGAGCGGAGGCATTCAAGCAATCACTAAGCATTGCGCAATCATCATTCCTTAACTTTCAGAAAACTTATGATACCGCGGACTGGAGCTTTTTCACGGGAGCTTATTTAAGACATCATTCGAAGAGAGGCGATGAATGAATGACACTCACTGCAAGCAAAATCACTGACGAAAGCTGTGTCAAAGCAGACTTATCACAAGAAGCCGCTCTCTCTTTCTGCTTCGTTATTGCTTATATTTCTTCTTTGAGCACAAATGGGTAAATGCTCATGTTTGTTGACGATGTCCAACTCTCATACAGTGTTCCTCGACAGCAAGAGAAATTAGTGGAAGCAAAAGTATATGATGACTCTGAAGTAACTATTGGACAATTTGCATAGAAGTTCTTGCAGCTAAACTCAAAAAAGGCAATCGTAAGAAGACACCAATAAGTAAACTATCCATTGAAAAGAAACCCTGATTCAACGTTTTGAACTCGTCGATACAGCCATCAAAATGCAATCGTAGCAAGAAATCTAGCTTTATTTTGATTCAAATCTCTCCTTACGTCATCAGCGAAATCTCTCAAAACTGCTTCATCATCTCATACCACACCCAAGCTGTGGATAGTTTCATGCTTTGGAGTTTTCTCCAAAGCAGAGAAAGCTCCTTTTTGGTAATCTCTCATTTTACCACATGCAGCATTGTTCCTGCCACTGGCGGTGACAAGAAGGAAGAAAGAGCTCATGATCCTCCAAAGAGTAACCAACGATGGCATCTAAGGCGATCAGCGACAGGTGGAGGCGCGAGCAGCAGCACTGTCGAATAGGCCTCGCTGAATCGGCTTATATTGAATCAACTACTTTTGTAAAGAAAACGAGCGACAGGAAGTTTAGTGCTTCTCTGAGATGTTTCATTGAAACCATTCACAGTTTCGCATTACATGAAGAAATTATATGTGCGAAACGCACAAAACCGTCGAAGGCCAGATGACATTTCGATATCATGCTGTTGAACTTCTAAGCGTCACCGGGCTTCTAAGTCGAGGACACCGCTAGGCGCTAAGCGTGATGAGATAAGGATTCGGTCTCTGTCCTTTAAATTAGTCTAGTTCGAGTAAAAACACTTTCGTGTTTGTAGTTCTGAGCGAAGCAAATCAAAAGAAAAAAAAAGAAAAGAAAAGAAAAGAAAAAAAAGAAAAAGAAATGAGAAGGAAAGTAGGCAAATCATTTGAAGATATGAGTAGAAGGCTTGCCAATCATTGGAATAGATGAGATTAATCGGCCTCAAGATGCCTGCAGCATAGAAGACAGTGAAAAGCCAGTTGCACGTGCACGACAGGCCTTCATGAATAAGCACTGTTGGCAAAACAGTTCGTTTCGAGACCGCGAGTAAACAGATTGTTTGCTCTCAACGTATAGGGAATCAACATTTTGCTCTTAACGTATAGAGAATCAACATTGTGGCGTACGCTGCTTCGATCGCTGAGTTTAAAGAACATCGCTGCGTTATCTATACGGAAAGTAGCAGAGACCATCGGCTGCTATCAACTTTGTGCAGAATTTGCTCTCCTTCAAAACGCTCCCGATAGAGGTATATTCGATGGGAGAGGGTGAACGATGGCCTAGTCCCATGGCGCGTAGACCTAGGCCACGCAAAGAGGCCATGGATTCCTCTTTTATGCGACAAATTCCACGACTTCCCCTAGCGGATATTCGGGATGGTGTTGTGAACACTATCGCAAAACGTTCAGCTGCACTGCAGACCGATTTTATAACATTGGTCACCTCGCTTGATGGGTGACTCGAAGCTCATAGAACATATATAAGAACACAATACTCATGTAGCGTTTCCAAAGCGTCTTTTAGGTCATACTTATCGAACTGTGATGCTCTACTAATGATTTTTAATCATGAAACCTTCTTTAGAGTATTGCCGATTGAACGCTGACGCAGACTTTTTTGTGCGACGTTTATTTACATGTCTTTCTATTCTTAGAATAATATACTCTCCATAAGTTGACCCTAAATTTCATTTCATTCGATCCGTGGCATCTGTTTGTGGCAAGTGACCATACGATCAGGGAGTTCATGCACAAAAAAATTTGTGCTTCCAAAGATCTTTTAATTCAATTTTTGCATCAAATCCAGCCGAAAAATTTTCCAAGTTTGCAGTAACACAAATATGCGTCGCACATGTGCCCTCTACGCTGTTGTTCTAATTTACCAGACGCTCCAACAAATTTGTATCTGCAAAACGCATTATGATAGGGTCGTTTTTGCATACAAATCCAGCGTTCTATCTGGTAACTTCAACCTGATGACTGCTGAGGATGCAATTCCGGAGAGACTGATCGCTTATACTATCTTCTGCGTTGATTTATTAAACTTGAAAGAAGTAGTGGATTTTAAAGCGTGTCGAAAAACTTGTGCGGATCGTAAATTAAATGGATTTTCATTTTGCATCGGTAGAAAAATATAAGAACGGTCACGAGAATCAGAATGAAATAACATACTAACACGCATAATTTATTGTTGGGTAGTCGATCACGAAACTGCTGAACAGTTGAAAGGTACGCAAAGCACATATCATCCCAATCTCTCCGATGCGCTTCTTCATTTGATAGCTGGCTCGACTGGCACTGAACCCTATCCAATGCGTTGAAAATTGTATGCCAATTTTGAGCCCCTTGAATTATATGAAGCGCCTGCCGATTTTGATGAAGTTAAAGGCTAGTTTGAGAGGCCACCTCTATCATACATCGTGCCCAAGGAGCCTCGTAATTGTGGTTTTAGCGGTTTACGAGCTGAAGTTGCTGAAAGCAAAGACATGCACACACATGCACAAGCTCATCGTTGTCATAAGGGAATTAACCAAAGCAAATTTACAGAGCTCACAAAGATGGAAATTTCGTACGGTTTTACTCGTAGAAGTGGATCATGATGTAGAATTCGAGCATATTTGATAGGTTGCGCAGCAATGAACATTACTATGAAGAATTTCATGTACGAGGTCTTTCAAAGTTCTCAGTGAAAAAAGAACGGAATTTTCGCACTCGAATTTTTCAAAGTTTGCTGTTTCCTCGCTCCAAAGACGAAATATTCGAAAGCATATTCTAAAGCTTAGCAAAAATTAGGTGAATTCGACTCCTCTGTTACGCATGATCGCATATTGCTTCGCTTCGGCCGTTAATATTTCGTGCTTTAGGAGTTTTATCGTGATTACTTTGAATTAGCAATTTTTTGTTGCCTTCGGTTTCGTCGGAACTTGTCGCGAACTATTCTTAATAGTCCTTCTATCTTCTTCATAACCTCAAACTTCCACAACCTCATTACCATAACGGCCGTTGAAACTTAAATACCACTAAACAACAAGCTCAGGCACTTCGTGTACAGAAATATGTTTGGAAGTGCATACAAGAATCACGCGCCATGTGCAAATTTCTTCTAATAGCGCACTTTGGCTGCTCCGACATCTGCGCGCTTGTCTGAATCTGCATTCGTTATGCACATCCACGCTGCAACTGGACATTCAGTCCATTAAGCACATGAACTTTACCGATGAAAGTTAGTTGACGTGTTCTACTACAGTGCTTTCATCTTTGGAGTTCAATTTCGTTGCTGTTGATCATCTCTATTCTCAACTTTTTACGCTTAAAAATGTTATGTTTCGATAGGCAAGCTCAGTCACGTTGAGCTAGGTGTAGGATATGCCATGGTCGCATCGAGAGTCGTATAGTTCTTATACCTGAAGTAAAGGCATTCTCTAGCTGTTTCACAAAACCTACATTAAAACATTTAGATCGTCGTGGGGGTATAGCCGGCGCATGAAGATTGTGAAAATGGTAATATTTTTGTTCCTTTTTGTATCAGTCACATTTGATAATCTGGCACTGTCGCCATCGTCGTTTGCGCGATCAGCAGATTAATGAAGCGCATTCGATGGTGGCAGTTTCTTGGTGTGCTATGGAAGGTGTGCGAACTTTGGTGTGTGAAAGTTGTAATGCGAAAAATGACTGGCTAGAATCATTGCAGACTGTGACTTTTTTAATGCGTAAATGTCCCTGAGGTGGTGCATTTGTTATGATAGGTTTGAAATGTTGTTCTTAGAAAAGCGACAAACCAAAAGACAAAAAAATGTAATATTTCGCTTTATATGCATAGTTATCCCACATATGACTGGTCGGAGAATACAGACGGTGGGAACTTGTCCCTCTCACTCCAACAAACATCACTCCCTAAGCGCATTCAAAATCCTGCAAACTTTCCGCAGATGGCCAAAATATTCCCGAGAGTCTCTGACAATGACATGAGCGATCCACAGATGAGATAATGCTTTCTACATCTTCGGTAAGTTAGCCGTAAGGGTGGGGACTACATATACTGCTCGACGAGCTTCATTTATACATTCTTTTGTCGTTAGAAGGCAAATACAGCAAAAAATTTAGCGAAGTTTTTTTCAAATGAGACCAGAATTGTGTGAAAGCATAGCCGTGATCACAGTACTCTTCGGATCTCGATGAGTCTTTAAATAATTATGTATGATCCGTGGAGACGCAAAAAACATCTTTAAGAATGTATGCTTCGGAGAAAATGAACAGGGACAATGATCACAGAAGAAAGGTTTGGGGCGTCCTTACCTTGTTAAAACTAGCAATTTGGCAAGGATTACGAATCGTGAACCCAGTAAACCTTGGTCTTGCAATCTTCCTTCATTCTCGAAATAGTGAAATATAAAAACTACCACAAATGGGTGCGGTGGGCGATTCCGATCGTGCTACGAGTGCGAGATGAAAAATCGTATGAGGACGATATTACTTCTGCAGTTGGTTTCAGCACGATCATCATTTCAAAATTGCACGAAATCATGTGCTGACGGATTTCCATAACTTGCTTTATCGATAAGGCGCAAACTGAGGCTACATACAGCACGCTTTGGTGCATCGCACGACTATTTCATTTTTCCATTTTTGCGAAGCCTTCTGGAGTCCAAGCCTTCAATATCTTCGTAGCGCCTTTGTAGTTTTCTTTCCAGCTCAAATGGGCGCTCATTTTTTGAATGATTGCTGACTTCATCTACAGAAAGATCGGCATATTAATTCTGAGAAAATATTGTTTCGTTTCAATTAGGTGTTAACTCTCGTGATCGGTTATGAATATCTGAAGTTTGGCTGTTCGGTGCACTTTTGGTCCCGAGTCATGTTTTTTGTCACTGTTTACACCAAGAACAGGGCTGCTGTTCTTATCTATCTTAAAATATTTCGAGTCGTGTTTTTCATGAAATGGTGACGAAATGGCAACATTTTCTATTTTGATGGAAAAAAAATTTTTTTGTGCATTCCCTCCTCGTCTACTTCGCAGGTATAATGAGCTTTATTACTTCTCTTTTTTTTTATGCTTGCGCTCGTGACAGGCAGACTTCAACGCATTTCTCTGTTGCTTCATCTCAACACCTGAACGATGAGCGATAAAATGGACATAGCAAAGAGTCGCTTTCGTAATATGATGCTATCCCACAAGTTCTACTGGACGCTGATCGTTTTGCACTTATAGTAAAGTTTACTTATTTTCGTGACAGAAACGGCCATTCTGAACGGTATCAGTGACGCATATACAACTGATAGTATATATGACATCACTCCAAATTAGAGTATGAACGCTTCATTGGTGTTTGCACTTGGCCAAAAAAATTGTTTCGAAAAACAAGAGTTCTGATCGATAAGGGATATCTGAGTACTTTGCTTCATTGAAGTTCCCTCGATTATCACCACACTTCACAAATATGTTTTCAACAACTATGTGGTAAGGCTGCATACTGATCGAAGCGACTGCAAATACATCGGTTTAGTTGTAAGCGCGAGTCTGTTTGAATCACCATGCTGTGATCCTTTTGGAGATGCTCCTCTACCGATTTTGGGGATCCAAAGTCTCGACCATAGTAATTGCATAAATATGAGCCCGAAAAGAATTGACTGCCTCTACATGCAATAAAAACTTATCAGTTGTAAACGCGTAGGAATGACTCTAAACGATGTGCTTCCATCTTACTTCTCAAACTATAGTGAAACGCATTAAAGGTGTTCTTCGAATGATACACCTGCTTTGTGCAAATCACTTTATGCGATTCCTTCCCAAGTATCTTACCAACACTTCCTTGCAAAAAAAAAAAAAAAAAACTGTTAGCTTCGCATTGCAGTTTTGCTATTTCTTGGCGCATTATCCCTGATCGCAATGGATCGAAGACCACACAGACATCGATTGTTGACGAAGGTAAGCAGTTGCAGATTATGAAAATAATCAGTAAGTTAGAATCGTTGCGAGATCGGACTACTTTGCCTTTAGAGAAGTTGTTTGAACAAACGCACGACAGACTACTTTGTGGCCAATAAAGGGGAGAAAGGAGGATATACGACGCATAAGTTTCTAAATCCTCCAGTATTATCGTTTGCTTCGATCTACATCCTTTTCGCTCCTCCACTCCAGTCATTTTTGCTGGCCACATGACTGATGAGAGCGTTCGAGATCGCGTGGTAGTGGCATAGAGTTGAGAGTTGCTCCGATGAATGCAAAAAGTACAAAGATCAAGGCAGCAATCTGTGCGCTCATTTGTCACTGTTTTTTTCACAACTTGTTTATGTACAGCTTGAGAGTCGACACTATGCACACAGCTAAGAGAATGACGCTGTAAGAGACGATCAGTTTACCTGCCTGTATGACTGCGTTAAAGTAAAATAAAGATCCTTCCATGCCGTAGATGCAAAATTCAAAGCGATGTTTTCTGCTTCCAGCAGCTTCACACTAATAGAATGATGCCGTTCCTAGTGATGCAAAAATAAGTTCAGTTCAAGACCCACAGAAGTCTCTCGGACGGCGTTTTCCGATGGACGTAAAGCCCTCTGATTTGGTGGCAACCACTCGTTTTCCATTAATATTGAAGTAATCATTCTGTTCATACTAATGTATTTGTTGCGAGAAGCACAATTCATTGAATTTTGATTGTCTCATAGAAAAGCAGATCAAATGATTTTATCATAAGCGTTTTGAGTAGTACCATAAGCAATTTATGAGGAAATATTGTTTCACTTAGATAATATCACATTTCCACTTATAATTTTCTTCTGATTCATTTTTTCATGATTAGAAAAGATGTCTTTGCAGTAGTCCTATATAAAAAAACGTTCATACAAAAAGCTATACCATGGCTATAGTAATCCATGTTACAGAAATCACCAGCCATAATGTTGCTCTTATCGTTATGACTGTTGAGTTGCATCGAATTTTTCTTTGGTATTCTTCCATTTTTATTAGATGAAAAGAAAAATTTAGCCGCAAAATATTAGCAACATTTCTTGGAGTTTGTGTTTTGCTCAGTTTCGGAGAAACGTTTTATGTGTTTTCATTGCAGCACAAAACATTGTCGAAGAAATTCCAGAGTTCAGCAATTTGAAGCATCTTGCTTCTGGACGCCCCATATTTTGCGACGTTGAATTGTAACTCTTTCGTCGCTATTCCTAGAATGTGCAGTGATCTTTTATAGTGCATAATCCTGTAGGTTTTTTTTTCATTTTCAGTCACTTCATACAGTCGTCTGTTCTGTTTACGAAGAATTGTTGACAGCATCAAAGAACGCCAGGTCGCACTGCAATAATTTCTTGAATAAAAGAAACACATTTACTGCGATGTTTTCTGCATCGTGGACCGCCCAACAGAGAAGAGGCGGGCATAATCTTTGCGATATACAAGTATTCCGTATAAATACACTATCCTATTCATAGTACCATCATACTGCCTCTCTATTACATTCGAGACCGAATGTAAACAGTCCAGCATTCTGTTCATCGTCCTCGTCCAAATGCGTATGCAAATTTCTGAAGGCGTAGAAGAAATGATAATGTTGTAGTGTAGAAGAGGTGATGAATATGTGCATAAGGCTGAGTTTTATAGATTGATGTTGAAATATGGTTAAACAAGTGAAGCATTTCTCCGTCATATGAATTACATTATGCTCGTTGGTTTTCTTTGATGTAAAAGAAATGAAATGTGTTAGAGCATTGTTAGATATGAATTTCGTTGATGAAACTTTTCATCGACTCCTTAGCATACCTGTTACGTAGAAATGCATCAATCATATTTCAAATATTCCTCAGCACCGATTATCTTCAAGAACGCATCATATATTTGTTAATTCGAACGCCGATGACATTTAATTACAACAGCAGTCACCATCATGTGAAATGTCAGTTAATGTGCATGTGATAAACTCGAAGATCGTTTGCAAGGCCATATTTTTTCGCATTTCAGGTTTGTTGCAAAAGTCGAAGAATGTCGTCTCCATCGAGTCAATCGAAGTTTTTCAGCATCAGTAAGTATAGAATTTACCTTCTTAGCACATAGTGATTAGGCTGATTTGAAGTATAAAGGTAATTTGTGATATCAATTAACGAGGCTTTGAAGTGGTTTGCAATATTGAAAAGCGCGCCGCGTGAATCGCTAATATTTACATGCTTTCAGATCGTACTCGAACAGAATCAACTGCATCGACGGATTCTGAGAAAACGAGTACAAGTGTGCCAGAACGGCGCTTCTCCCTTTCAGAAATGCTTGGTAGGCGAACCTCCGTCGAGGACGCCTACAAAAAATATGCTAAATTCACCACCAATGGAGGTGAGCTTTTATGCCATTTGAAATCATTGTTTGAGTCAAAGCTAGAAAGCACACCGTTTTTCGTTAAAGGATATTCTAGAACGGTCAGAATAGGGATGTCGAAATTTGTACATCACCACTATTATTTTGTAATGGTGGAAGTAAAGTGGAATGAACTAACATCTTGTCACAGATGACTGAATAGCAACATTTGAAATGCTCACACTGTATGTTATGTATATGCATCTTAAATGCGTTCACAATTGGTATATTTCTTAACTTCGGATTACTTTAAAATTACTTTCTAGGCATACCTTCGGCGTTATGCTCCAAATTCCTCATACATTAGCGGCAAGGCTCACCGCTCTCTTTTCTAACATTTTTTTGTAAATTAGTGAATGCTTACTGCTCAGAAAATTGCGATCTTTGATGTGGAAAAGTATCATGGCGAAGAAAACATTTGTTTTCCGTGCTCTTTACTCCTACTTTTCCTCGCTAGTAGAAGCAAATTCTCGCCTTCTTTGAGATGCAGCTGCAACACCTATAAGCAATAATTAACACTTCAAACTCATACATTTGAACCATTATGGACTTCTTCAATTTGTTGTGCTTATGCAGCGAGAAAGGTTTCGCGGTATGCCACATGCATAAGGTGCGATCGTTCGAGTTAACAACATTTGCCAATCCATCATCACGTTGTTTTTATGTTTTCGCAGTTTTTTTTCTAATGTCAATTTGTCCAAAAATTAGTAAAAAAAAAACACAAAACTATCATGATGTTCATTGCAGATGGATTCCATCGTGAAAATTATGAAAAGAAATGAATGCTCATCAAGGTGCCAAGGTCAGTCGATCACTCTCATTTGACGAACACTCTATGCATTGTTTCTTTGACCCACACCATGCAAACGGTATTCCATCACTGTTTTCTTTTTCACTCACAAGTTCGCAGTTAAAAATGTTGACCACCTATAACAATTTTTCTCCAGTGGCACAAAAAACGCATATTACCTAAGGTCCCGGATGTGCTAAACAATGCAGTGGCATAGCTCTAAAACTGTTCATCAGCTGTGTTTTCACGCTTTAAAAAAATGATAAAAAAAAGACGGGTGGACAAAGAAATGTATACGAGAGAAAGTGCAAAACGTCTGCATGAACTATTTTTTTATACTGTTGCATCTTCTTTAAGCGGCAACAATTGTATGGTGGTGTATATGGCTTATGAAATTCCTTCATTCTTTCATAAGCAGATTCCTCGAGTAGAATTTTTTCATGTCTACGTTTCTACTCTCTTGGAAAGAAATTTTCTTTGTGAGGGAAAACAAACGCAACAGTAAGCAAACATAAATTCTATTCTTATCGCTTATTCCCTCATTATTTATAGTCGTTTTAGCGATCGTCCTTTTTAGATTGTATTATTTGTGCATAGATTCTTTATCGATTTTAAGTAGAACATTGGTAGATTTCAATTAATTTATTCATATGAATTTATTTCAGATTAATTTAACAGCTGATCTTTGAAGAGGTTGAAGAAGCTGACAATTTATAGTTCATTTCGTTCTACCGTTTATCAGTAATACATTCTCGTTATACTTTCCTACACTTATGAATAGGTGTGTAATGAAACATGTGCTGTAACTTCATTCTCATAATCCATGCATTTTCTGTTATTCCTCTATAATCCTTTTCAGATGGCTTTTGCGAGGGTGTTTACACATCATGTTAGTAGTCGTAAGGGAGATAGTTTACAGTTTTGCAAGGCAGTCGTGTATTGAAAGCAAACCCACAATCGCCTTCAGAATGAACGTTTCTGCAAATTTCAAGGTTATTTCGGTCAATACAGCATAAAATTCTTTCGTTCAAAAGATTTTTTTATTTGGCAGATTGGTTTCGCAAATATCAGCGCACGCATCGGATGCCAAGATACGTGCAGATGCCTGCATCACTGAATATCTGGATGAATATAGCACTCATATAGCAAAAGTGGAGAGTTCAATGGATAAGCTCTATCTCGCCACCTCTTTCCATGGACCGAACCGAGAGAAAAACAGCGAAGTTCCTTTAGAAAATTATTTTCTTGCTTGATAAATGATGAAAATTACTGAAATTCTCCTAGTTCCACTCAACCTTCCACAGTTTTCTGAGCGCTTTTCTCGCAATCCATATGACCGAGGTCAATAACACCTGTTTTGCAAACTCCATCCATGATAGCAACCGCTGCCGCTGTCTCACGTAGCTGTCTTATGCCCATCAGGCATTTGTAAAATTTCCTAATGCAAAAACGCATTTGTTTGGACTCTCTTCTTTATAGTGTTCGATTCTGTTCGAATATACGTACATTGAGACATATACAAGTGCTATTAAACGTACTTGTTTTCTTACCTTTGAGAATTCGTGCCTTTCGATACAATTATCTCTTATACTGTGTTGCACACTAATTTTGTTCATCAGATATTCCTGTATATACTTCAAAAGACATGAAACATGTTTTGATACGACTGTTGTTTCGGCATCGTTCCGATTGTGTCCGCTTTTGTTGAATTGCTATTTTTGCATGTAAATAAACATCGAATTTTTTTATGTAGTTGTTAGCGTATATAACTACAAAACATTCGTCGTAAAATAGCCTGAAATATGGAAGAAAATACCTCAGATATCAGCAGTAAGGTTTCAGGGTGTCGAATAACTCCGACAAGATGTTCTGCAGTTTATATAATTTTCGGTTTAAAGGGAGGGGCCAGATTGGGTTTTTCGTTGAGGAGGTTTTAATTCGGGACGGGATGAAAAATCCCCTATTGTTTTGTAATCGACTGATCGATTGACGCAGTTGAATTATAAGAGGAAGGAAAGCTACGTAGAGCATGGCTACAGAAAATTCATGGAACCTTCTCGCTTAACGATCGACCAGTGTGAACAAGTAAGAAATTTCGACCCTATCAGATTTTGCGAGGCTCACTTTTTTCGAGAATCAGTTTCTCATTAGTTTTTCACTTGTGGTAATATGATAATGGCATGCTAGCAATTTTTATAAACCAATGTTGATCTAAAAGATCGTCTAGGACCGTTGCGGGCAAACCTCCAGCATTGCTTGTTGGGAAACTTGCCGTCGAGACAAATACGATCTGTGCTCGACCCAAATGAGATGCCGTCATGCAGAGTTTGCGTGGTTGATTTGAACCAACTTTCAAGATTCGCAGAGGCGAATTTCAGAAGTCACAATTCGTCCAGGCCATGCAAAGAATCCGTCCCTTTTCTCAAACAGAACTTTGCGAACTTTCGTCTTGATTCGATATGATTATTTCTCAGTAGTCTATGGATATTGGTATAAGGATACAGTGCGGCAAATAGTGGGTAGTAACCTGATAACCAGCGAGTTATAGCATTAAATGTGAGAAAATTAACGGTAGATAATTGAAAAACGATTGGTTTTCAGGTACTGAATAGTAATTTGTTAAACAGTGCGCTCTGGGTTAAGGACGAGATATAAGAGGGATTGCTTTATTAGTTGATGGGCAATGCGCCCTGTTCGTCTCATATTATCAGCTTGTATTAGGCACTCGTTAAATACGTTGTCTTTGATGCTCGTCTGATCATAGAGGATTGCTCCTTCAAATGCAGCTTTTCGTCTATAACTAAAGAGTTTCAGCGAGGGGTGTAGATGCTGACTCTTGGGCTATCTTTTGCAGGACTCTCATGCAAAACGAAGAAACCCTCTACTGCGAAGTGTGTGATAATGATATTGTGATAACCATATATGAATTCCGCTCTTTCAGCATGTCGCATGAGTAGGAAACCCGTTGAAAGCAATGCTCCTTTGGGCAGCAGCTAATCTTGTGGTAGTTTCGACTTTGAGGCCGCTTGCTTCTGCAAATGCAATACGAGTATAGTGCATTGAGAAATGTTTTTCGTAGCTGCTAGTACATGCACTCCCCATAGTGCTACACAACGTCATGAAATATTTTGTTTGATTTTGTGCATAATTTGGTCACAAAGAATATTTTGTTGCTATTTTCTCGCTGTTAGGCAGCCGAATATTTTCAGGCGGTGACCGATAAGCAAAGACGGATTCCTTTATTTTTTTTCCTCTTCTTCAATCTTTTATCACACATGTATACTTTTAAATCGAAAACGCTGTTGGAGACCGCATGAGGAGAACGTGAGCGTGTGACTAAAATCACAAAAATCGAGATCGGCGTCGCTTACCAAT